>JBAMBS010002080.1:0-47750 GCA_037044455.1 Zygothrica quintamaculata
TTTAACACATCCGAACCGTGCTACCTTCGGTAACAGCACAGCTCTTTTATGCAGCATTATGTTCCGAAGTAAAATTGACTGGGCCATGTTTAATATCAGTCAAATTTAAAAAATTATACTAAAAATTTAAAAGTAAAACTAAAACAGCTGTTTGAACGACACTAGAGATGACTTATAACCGATATTTTATATAATAGGCAATAATATAATCGATAAGAAAACAGTAGAGACCCAACGGCAGGGCTGCCAGATTTTGAAAGTGTGAAATGGCTGATTTCAGCCACTTACTGTCACAAAAGTGGCTGAAAGTTTTGCATGGAATAGCTGAGAAATAGGAAGACGTATTTTGCGAGGCGAAAAATGAATTGTTGACCTTTTTTTTTTCGCCTGTTTATTCTACCTGAAGCAATTTATGGAACTTTTTTTTTTTTTTTGCTCATCACCTCAATTTGAAAAGTGGCTGAAATTATATTTTTAGTGGCTGTGGGCCTCCAAAAGTGGAAGAAACAGCCACTAAATGGCTGATCTGGCAGCCCTGCCCAACGGAAGTAAATACAACTTAAATGCATACTAATTTAGGTATGTATCATATAAAAGTAGATATTTACCAACATATATAATAACTAAATAATATATATTTATAGTTATATTTATATTAATAAATAAATATAAATAAAATAAATATATATTTGTCTACAGCATAGAAAATAAGCTACAATAATTACATTGCAAGGCTATGTTAATCCTTAAGTTAACAGCTATTGCAGGTTTGCCGGCATTATTTAAAATTGTTCGTAAGACACGTCACAATGACAATCATCGATAACTAATCATAGTCGCCCTGTCGAAGAAAACTTAAAAGTTAGTACGATAAATAAATATAGTATATACGTATATACATATATGTATATATAAATACAAGTGCGTAATCTCTTAGAAACAGTTAATAAAAAGTACGCAACCACGTCGCTACAGAACTTACTTGGTCAGGTCGTCAAGCGTACATTCGCTGGCGGTGTTAGTAAACTAAAAGAAAGCAAAATCATGGTTATTACACACAATGTAAAGGGATACGAGGAGTTCGCCAAGAAAATGGAGGAACTAGAAACCGGCGATGGCAACAATCCTGTGCATGTATTGTTCAGCGGTGGCAAAAATGAAAATGGCGAAAGCTGGTGCCCGTATTGTGTCAAGGGTATGACTCTCCAGCGGTTTACCGCAAAACGATTTAAAATAAAAAAAAATGTAACCCGCTTATTTTCTGTCCCACAGCCGAGCCGGTGATACACGATGCTTTAAAGAAGGCCGCTGAGAACTCCCACTTCGTACATGTGGATGTCGGAGAGCGTTCATAGTAAGTTCGCATGAATATATGTATATGTATATATATAATATATAAAGATATAATTTTTAAGACACACCCAAAACGTTTTAGATAAAAAAACATAAAATAATTAGTGTTTAAATGCGCTTTGATAATCTTTATCTTTATATTAACTCTGCCCATTACTGTTTTTTTTTTTTTTTTAATATTAACCTACTATCAAATCCCGATTGCTTAAACCACTCAAACCAACAATCTTGTTTTTATTTCGTTATCATCGTGACATTTTACATTGTAAAACAGTGTCCGATGATTTGCGTAGAAGGTTTAAGTGGGTCAGAATGTTTTAGTCTTTAGTCACCTGTCTACCCCCATTACCATAGTATTAAATTTTTGTTAACTAATAAATAAATTAAATGAATTGTTAATTTATAGCTGGAAAGATTTGAACTGTCCATTCCGTAAGGATCCCAACACTCACCTTATCTTTTTACCCACACTGCTGCGTTGGAAGTCACCACAACGTTTGGATGGCGAACGCTGCTCTAATAAGGATCTCGTTGAGATGATGTTTGAAGATGAAGATTAAAATAAACGCAGTAGTAGTAGTATATGGTAGTCGGTGCCTCACTTGTAATTGTTTATAATTTTATTTTCTTGGAATGCAGTTAGACGTCAACACAATAAATAAAAAATTTTTGAATGTCGTTAATAGTTGCTTTTGTACTTTTTGATCTCAACCATAACCACGTGTATGTTTGTAAGCTGTGCACGCGCATTGGGGGTCAAGAGCTTATGGAATCGATGATAATATTGCACTAGACTGGCAAGAGCCAGTTGAAGAAGCTGAGAACCTGTCAGCAGGGATGGAAACGATAGAAGCACTTCGCGATTGAGTTCCTCTAAAGATTTCTTCCAATTAGCCGAAAAACTGGCTACTAAGCCATAGGTTGACATCTCTTTGATCAAAGTAAGGCTCACATTCTTTTACAAACTGTATGATGCCTCCAAAGTGTGGAGCCAATATTTCCTCCACATATTCCGAGCTGCGCGCATTTAATTGCTCTCGGAAGGCTTCAGCTTCTTTGGAATTGTCACGTGTATGCTCCATGAGCACTCCCAAGACGAGATCATAATTGTTGATAAGATAGATAAGCTGGTCCTTACGTGTAGCGAATATAGCTGCCATGCGCAGTATAAAGCATTCAACTTCGTTCTGTAGTTCTAGCAACAAACGGCTGACCAGCTCATTAGGAAAATGCTCTGAAATGCCAACAATGGCGGCACTAAACTCCGCATAACGGCGTGTGATCTGAAAAGAAAAATCACCAATCAGACCCAAGTAGCCAAGTCAGATCAAATTTATTTACATAATGTGGACCCATTTCTTTGTTAAATTTGGTCGGATCGCAATCGTGTATACTTTGAATGTTTAGACGGAAAACATGTTCAAGTCGTGGCCAGATAACCGATTGCAAAGAGTCCCAATATCTAAAAAAAGAGGATAAAAGTTTTTAATTATAGTGTCTTATATATCCTTGTGATATGCTTACTTATCCAGCGCAGGCACACAACGTTTGTGGCACATCAGCTGATAGCGGAAGATCAAGTGTATGCAAAGGAACATAGCTATGGTATCATAGCAGTCATGTATAGATGTCTCTAGATTTTTCTATAACACAAAGTAGATAAGTTAAGGATAAGTTACCGATTAAGGACATATAACTTACAATCATTAACGTCAATGTTTTTCCCATTATTTGATTAAACAAATCCTGCGCCTGTGTCCCCCTAACCATAAAAAATTCGGTAACAAATAAATACTCTCGGCAGGCATTATCCACTAAAGCATATTGTTCCGAGCGGAATAGAGCTTCAACCGTATACTGTAAGCAAACACAAGAGGAGGGTTATTTATAGATACAAAGATATTGCACGACTGTAGCTGCTTACGCGATTCTTAAGCTGTGCATGTGGCACTATAATGGGAGCCTCCAGCTGCTGGTTGAGAATGTCACCACGTTTACCAATGGTGAATATTGTGCTCTTGTGTTTAAGACTTGTCGTTTTGGAAAACAATCCTTTTGAAGCATTGTCCTCTATGCCCATTAGATCATCTTTAGTGCAAGATTCCTCAAACTTCAAATTTGCTAGGCGTGTCGAGTAGCTCTATAAATAAATTAATGAATTTATTAATTCTTTTGATTAAGCGTCATTTAGAAAGCATACCTTAAAGTAACTATAGTATATTTTGCTCATTGTGTCTATGTATTCGCTACAGATTTCCTGTGCTACGTGCCGCTCATTGGAGAGTATAAACTCAAAGAAGAACTTGTGTTTTAGCATAGCATTTTGGGGTATCTGATAGTTTGTCATAGGTCGACGAAACTTGTAGATTTGCTCAAGCAGATAACTACGTATTTTGGACATGGCTTTAAGTCTCAGTTTGTGAAGTACATCGCTAACATCACTAGTCGATTTGGATTCCTTAAAGCTCAGTTCCTTAACTAGTGATAGTTTGTGATTGAGCACATTAAGTTGTGTACTAAAATCACGTTCTGTCACAGCTGTATCCATTATAATGTTGATCATCTCCTCCGAAACAGCCATGTCTTCAATAAACTGTGACAGCTGGGCCTTAACTGATTGCCGATTGGTCAGTTGAAGCGACATAGAAACAGATTTTCGTTGCAGCTGTGTTATTTCTGTACTTATGTTATTAAGAACACTCTGGAAACTCATTAGCATATTCTCCATACGTTCCAACACATCGTCACAGTCATTGATCTGATTGTGCAGATTGGCAATGTTCTGCGACTCCGCAATATAATCCTCAATTGATTTATTCTCCACATCTTTAAACTCCTTTTCAATTTGCCTCGAATATTGACGCAAATCCGTCGTATTTTTTAATATTTCGCGCACTTCTTCGTTATCTAAGGACGCTTCTTTCACTAAAACATCCATTGTTTTCGTTATTTATCAGAAATGTGTGCAATTTTTTCACTGCAAATGTTTAATAAGGCTAGTATGCAGTACATATTTATTGTTGCTTTAAAAAGTTCTAATGGTATATGAACTTTAATTTCAACATGTTTTTAAGATTTTTTATTAATGAACTCTTTACAAATTATTAAAAGTTATTAAATAATTTTATTTCAATAAATAAATGTTTATCTTGCTTGTAAATAGCATGCTTACTGCGTACTCTGCTCACAGTTAAAATAACAGCTGTTTTCGATGCTTGCATCGACACTAATGCCAGCAACTTATCGTCAAACTGTTCTGAGCGATAGTTTAATTATTACAGTTTGACATGCAAATTAAACAATTGAAACAGCCAGCGATCAAACGCGTTGTGTTATTATAAGACAAGTTTGTTATTTAAATAATGAAACAATGGCGGAATTCGGACGATATTCTGGTAAGTGAAATTTGCATCCAACCGTGAATTCGGTTGATATTGGAAGAATTGGCCTTGTCAGTGGCAGATGTCGGCGGGCAAAAACAAAAGACAGCGGCGCGTTAGTTGTGTCGGTTCTATGCCTATGTGCGCGAAATATTAAAAAATACGACGGATTTGCGTCAATATTCGAGGCAAATTGAAAAGGAGTTTAAAGATGTGGAGAATAAATCAATTGAGGATTATATTGCGGAGTCGCAGAACATTGCCAATCTGCACAATCAGATCAATGACTGTGACGATGTGTTGGAACGTATGGAGAATATGCTAATGAGTTTCCAGAGTGTTCTTAATAACATAAGTACAGAAATAACACAGCTGCAACGAAAATCTGTTTCTATGTCGCTTCAACTGACCAATCGGCAATCAGTTAAGGCCCAGCTGTCACAGTTTATTGAAGACATGGCTGTTTCGGAGGAGATGATCAACATTATAATGGATACAGCTGTGACAGAACGTGATTTTAGTACACAACTTAATGTGCTCAATCACAAACTATCACTAGTTAAGGAACTGAGCTTTAAGGAATCCAAATCGACTAGTGATGTTAGCGATGTACTTCACAAACTGAGACTTAAAGCCATGTCCAAAATACGTAGTTATCTGCTTGAGCAAATCTACAAGTTTCGTCGACCTATGACAAACTATCAGATACCCCAAAATGCTATGCTAAAACACAAGTTCTTCTTTGAGTTTATACTCTCCAATGAGCGGCACGTAGCACAGGAAATCTGTAGCGAATACATAGACACAATGAGCAAAATATACTATAGTTACTTTAAGGTATGCTTTCTAAATGACGCTTAATCAAAAGAATTAATAAATTCATTAATTTATTTATAGAGCTACTCGACACGCCTAGCAAATTTGAAGTTTGAGGAATCTTGCACTAAAGATGATCTAATGGGCATAGAGGACAATGCTTCAAAAGGATTGTTTTCCAAAACGACAAGTCTTAAACACAAGAGCACAATATTCACCATTGGTAAACGTGGTGACATTCTCAACCAGCAGCTGGAGGCTCCCATTATAGTGCCACATGCACAGCTTAAGAATCGCGTAAGCAGCTACAGTCGTGCAATATCTTTGTATCTATAAATAACCCTCCTCTTGTGTTTGCTTACAGTATACGGTTGAAGCTCTATTCCGCTCGGAACAATATGCTTTAGTGGATAATGCCTGCCGAGAGTATTTATTTGTTACCGAATTTTTTATGGTTAGGGGGACACAGGCGCAGGATTTGTTTAATCAAATAATGGGAAAAACATTGACGTTAATGATTGTAAGTTATATGTCCTTAATCGGTAACTTATCCTTAACTTATCTACTTTGTGTTATAGAAAAATCTAGAGACATCTATACATGACTGCTATGATACCATAGCTATGTTCCTTTGCATACACTTGATCTTCCGCTATCAGCTGATGTGCCACAAACGTTGTGTGCCTGCGCTGGATAAGTAAGCATATCACAAGGATATATAAGACACTATAATTAAAAACTTTTATCCTCTTTTTTTAGATATTGGGACTCTTTGCAATCGGTTATCTGGCCACGACTTGAACATGTTTTCCGTCTAAACATTCAAAGTATACACGATTGCGATCCGACCAAATTTAACAAAGAAATGGGTCCACATTATGTAAATAAATTTGATCTGACTTGGCTACTTGGGTCTGATTGGTGATTTTTCTTTTCAGATCACACGCCGTTATGCGGAGTTTAGTGCCGCCATTGTTGGCATTTCAGAGCATTTTCCTAATGAGCTGGTCAGCCGTTTGTTGCTAGAACTACAGAACGAAGTTGAATGCTTTATACTGCGCATGGCAGCTATATTCGCTACACGTAAGGACCAGCTTATCTATCTTATCAACAATTATGATCTCGTCTTGGGAGTGCTCATGGAGCATACACGTGACAATTCCAAAGAAGCTGAAGCCTTCCGAGAGCAATTAAATGCGCGCAGCTCGGAATATGTGGAGGAAATATTGGCTCCACACTTTGGAGGCATCATACAGTTTGTAAAAGAATGTGAGCCTTACTTTGAAAAGGATCAAATGGATGAAATACGTAAACAGGAGCGCCGTAGCCTTGGCTTAGTAGCCAGTTTTTCGGCTAATTGGAAGAAATCTTTAGAGGAACTCAATCGCGAAGTGCTTCTATCGTTTCCATCCCTGCTGACAGGTTCTCAGCTTCTTCAACTGGCTCTTGCCAGTCTAGTGCAATATTATCATCGATTCCATAAGCTCTTGACCCCCAATGCGCGTGCACAGCTTACAAACATACACGTGGTTATGGTTGAGATCAAAAAGTACAAAAGCAACTATTAACGACATTCAAAAATTTTTTATTTATTGTGTTGACGTCTAACTGCATTCCAAGAAAATAAAATTATAAACAATTACAAGTGAGGCACCGACTACCATATACTACTACTACTGCGTTTATTTTAATCTTCATCTTCAAACATCATCTCAACGAGATCCTTATTAGAGCAGCGTTCGCCATCCAAACGTTGTGGTGACTTCCAACGCAGCAGTGTGGGTAAAAAGATAAGGTGAGTGTTGGGATCCTTACGGAATGGACAGTTCAAATCTTTCCAGCTATAAATTAACAATTCATTTAATTTATTTATTAGTTAACAAAAATTTAATACTATGGTAATGGGGGTAGACAGGTGACTAAAGACTAAAACATTCTGACCCACTTAAACCTTCTACGCAAATCATCGGACACTGTTTTACAATGTAAAATGTCACGATGATAACGAAATAAAAACAAGATTGTTGGTTTGAGTGGTTTAAGCAATCGGGATTTGATAGTAGGTTAATATTAAAAAAAAAAAAACAGTAATGGGCAGAGTTAATATAAAGATAAAGATTATCAAAGCGCATTTAAACACTAATTATTTTATGTTTTTTTATCTAAAACGTTTTGGGTGTGTCTTAAAAATTATATCTTTATATATTATATATATACATATACATATATTCATGCGAACTTACTATGAACGCTCTCCGACATCCACATGTACAAAGTGGGAATTCTCAGCGGCCTTCTTTAAAGCATCGTGTATCACCGGCTCGGCTGTGGGACAGAAAATAAGCGGGTTACATTTTTATTTAATTTAAATCGTTTTGCGGTAAACCGCTGGAGAGTCATACCCTTGACACAATAGGGGCACCAGCTTTCGCCATTTTCATTTTTGCCACCGCTGAACAATACATGCACAGGATTGTTGCCATCGCCGGTTTCTAGTTCCTCCATTTTCTTGGCGAACTCCTCGTATCCCTTTACATTGTGTGTAATAACCATGATTTTGCTTTCTTTTAGTTTACTAACACCGCCAGCGAATGTACGCTTGACGACCTGACCAAGTAAGTTCTGTAGCGACGTGGTTGCGTACTTTTTATTAACTGTTTCTAAGAGATTACGCACTTGTATTTATATATACATATATGTATATACGTATATACTATATTTATTTATCGTACTAACTTTTAAGTTTTCTTCGACAGGGCGACTATGATTAGTTATCGATGATTGTCATTGTGACGTGTCTTACGAACAATTTTAAATAATGCCGGCAAACCTGCAATAGCTGTTAACTTAAGGATTAACATAGCCTTGCAATGTAATTATTGTAGCTTATTTTCTATGCTGTAGACAAATATATATTTATTTTATTTATATTTATTTATTAATATAAATATAACTATAAATATATATTATTTAGTTATTATATATGTTGGTAAATATCTACTTTTATATGATACATACCTAAATTAGTATGCATTTAAGTTGTATTTACTTCCGTTGGGCAGGGCTGCCAGATCAGCCATTTAGTGGCTGTTTCTTCCACTTTTGGAGGCCCACAGCCACTAAAAATATAATTTCAGCCACTTTTCAAATTGAGGTGATGAGCAAAAAAAAAAAAAAGTTCCATAAATTGCTTCAGGTAGAATAAACAGGCGAAAAAAAAGGTCAACAATTCATTTTTCGCCTCGCAAAATACGTCTTCCTATTTCTCAGCTATTCCATGCAAAACTTTCAGCCACTTTTGTGACAGTAAGTGGCTGAAATCAGCCATTTCACACTTTCAAAATCTGGCAGCCCTGCCGTTGGGTCTCTACTGTTTTCTTATCGATTATATTATTGCCTATTATATAAAATATCGGTTATAAGTCATCTCTAGTGTCGTTCAAACAGCTGTTTTAGTTTTACTTTTAAATTTTTAGTATAATTTTTTAAATTTGACTGATATTAAACATGGCCCAGTCAATTTTACTTCGGAACATAATGCTGCATAAAAGAGCTGTGCTGTTACCGAAGGTAGCACGGTTCGGATGTGTTAAAGCGTTGCATACAAGCAATTTTTTTGCACAGCATGCGTCAAGCGGTTTGTTATTGCTAATAGTAATTGCAGTTAATTAGATAATTTTTAATTATTATTATATGCAGGCAGTTCAAGCGGCGGTGGAGCTTTACAGGAGTCAAGTGATCAAGGCAGCAGTAATGTATCAACAGATGTTCGGCCAATTGGCGAAAAAATAAAGGAAAACACAAAGACTGCCAGCTATACGGCTATTATTTTGGCAGGACTTGGTGTGACCGGTTTTATGTTTTATGCCATTTTCCGTGAGCTCTTTTCCAAGGAGAGCTCGTGCAATATATATTCTGATGCCTTAAAGCGTGTAGTCGGTGATCCACGAGTACAGGACGCTATTGGTGCACCGATAAAGGGTTTCGGCGAAACGTCACGTCGTGGTCGTCGCCAGCATGTGGCCCATAACAGTTTTGAACGGAATGGGGTACCACATATGCGTATGCAGTTTTATGTTCAAGGTGTACGTAATAAGGCGACTGTACAGCTTGAATCCCGAAAGGTAAGATACCATATAAATATGATACTATGTTATAACCAAGTCTTACTTTTAGAATTCATCGGGAAAGCAAGAGTACCGTTATCTGTTTGTTCAATTGGATCATTATCCCCGAACAACCATTGTATTAGAAGATAATCGCGCATTTGATCCAGCGCCAGAGCCTGCGTCTACATCGTTTGGCAGCTTAGCACTCATGTCAAATACTCGTGACAAATAGGAGTTCCCAATTATGTTAGCATTGCACTTAAATTCTTTGTACATTTTATTTAATTTAATTATTAATTGAAAATAACCCAAGTGTATCATTCGCCTATAGAGAAATTGTCCATCTCCAGTATGGCGCCCGATTCGTGTCAGTACAGCTTCTTCCATGGAATTATTTCCCAGGAGCGTATAATATGTCGTCCAAATAGAAAATCCTTAAGCTTATTCATTATGTAAAATGAAATGCCAAAAAAGGATGCGAAATACAACCAGAATTGACCCAAACGCTCCCAAACACTCAAATGGTAGCGTGCCGGCACCTGCAGCACATCCATTTCCAAATGGATGGTCAAACCAGGATCCATTCGCGGCGAGGTTGGCCTGTAATACGTCTCCTGCACTACAAGCTGAAAGTATGCAGGATTTGCCTTGACCTGCGACAAAAGTGATTCCCTTTTGTATTGTTCCATATCCGCATAACTGTTATTTGTATCCAGAATTGCCTGGCGAAAATGTGTCTGCAGGGTGCGTCCTGGAAAGGGACAAGTAAACTCCACATATTGCTTTAACTTCAACTCTCCCTTAAGGTGAATTCGTCCGTTCTGAAATCGTACTGCATGCGGTACCAGCAATTGATGTGCCAATATTGCAGGTGGACGTAAAATGCACTTATGATCCAAATGTACCTCAAAGAAAACCAACAATTCAAAATTCACTAAACGTGATGGCAATTTCTGCAACTCCAGTACAAAGTGTATACGATCAGTGACCGTGTCAAAGTCAAAATCCTCCTTCCAGTATTTGATAGTCTCACAGCTCTTGGAATAGTTTTCCATTCGAGCGTTAAAATTTCCGAAACTGCTGCACGCCAAAAAGCCGTTTTCCTCATTGTCCGCTGTTGATTCCATGTTAGCCGCAAATATATAGTGATAGCTAAACTTTAACTTTGGCTGCTCAAACAATACACGTGACTCGGATATACCGGAATAAGGACTTAATAATGAAACCAGTAGCACAGGTATCATCACAGACAACGATATGAATATAATTACCAGCAACGACGCCAATGAACATAGCGAGTTTTTATATACGATGGCCGTATTTGTTGTATGCAAAGGTATGAATTTCATTTTTCTTTTAATTCAATTTTTATTGCTTATTTAATTAACTGGTGTCAGACGTAACTTTGCAATTGTCAGTAACTGTTTTGAATTTTATCGAAGCCAAGTTGCCAAGCGACGGCCCTTTAGTGGCGCCATCGCTTGTTCAAAATTCTTAATAGTGCGTTACAGAGCAGTCAGCCTTGTGACGGCAATATTATTTATGTTAGCAAATGGCGGGAGTTTAAAAATCTGATTGGTTGATACCTTTGAAAATCAAAATATAGAAGAGCGTAAATGATTTATTTGAATTGCAATCATTACTGCATTTCAAAATAATAAAATATTATAGATTTAATTTTTTAGTAGAGTAGCAAATTATTGATTATTATAATACCATTTCAGAAGAGATATTGAAAGTGAAAAGATATTGATTGCTATATCTTATGGTCACTCTTGAGGTATGTACTCTCTGCCTGTGTGTGTGCGGTAGCAGGGTGTTGCATTGTTTTCGGCCTATCAGATAACCTCTTTTTCCCTTTTGGCTGACAATTTGATCATTATTTTTGTTGCAGCGCTTTCAACACTCTTTAAGTTAAGCGCTTTAAATTTAAAGCTTCAACTTCCGATTTTTATGCATCTCACATAACTATTGCCTGCAGGGTCAGTGAAAACCAGTTTCCAATCTTAATTATGCTAAAATGTTGGTCAAGTTATGCGTATGAAATTCTTTTTATTATCCTTTTTTTTTTCTTTTGTTGTCTTCGCTCATTTCTGCAAGTTCACTTTTCACTTTATATATGTTGTGGGCTGAGGGTTTGGCTTCAACTGGGGCGTCTCGTAACGAAATCGTATAATTATGTGCAATCAATACCTTTACTGTATCGGCTTATGTTAAGCTGTCTACGGCCGGAACGGATGTGCTTCACTGGAGATCACTGGAAACGTAGGTCCAATGATCAGAATTGTTGCTGCTGCTGCTGCTGCTGCTGTTGCTAATAAAGCGATTGGCCGCGTTAAGGCGGATGCATGTATTGTGTTTATATATATTCCACATATCAGCTGCTATCGATTTCAATTTCAATGATTGATCCTTTCTAAACTTAAGTGTCGATTCTTCTTTAGAAATTTCTTTATTAAAAGCTTTCTACCAATTGCCAACGTTATAAATAACAGTTGACTTTTCTGATGAACCATAAATGATTTAGTAATAACAATCTCATAACTGTCACAATATGTTCAGCCTATTACCAGGATATTTTCATGAAAACATATACTTTTGTCATTCAAATTGTCAGTTGTTGTTTTGTTTTTTTTGTTTTGTCTATCAAGGAGTATGAAATTATATTTATTTTATGTTTGTTTTATTGTTTCTTTTTCCTTTTTTGTGTGTGTGTGTGTTCAACAGCTGTTGGATATGAATATTGTGTCGCCCGCGTGACTTGTCAGTTAATTTGGCATGCTTGAACATATTTTTGATATATTTCTTTGAGTTTTAGTTAAAATGATGGACATGGCATAATGTCAAAACTAAGAAAAAGCAGTTAAGAAATATGATAAATAAATAAATAAACCACAATTTGACAGTTATATTCTGAGCACTTTGACAGTTAGACAGTATTTTTGCCAAGTGTGCATAAAAACAATTTGATTGATTCAAATGTAATACACACACACACACACGCACACACACACCTAACACACACATCCTTAAATCCTACTAGTGCCACAAAAGTATGTTTAGAGCTTAACTTTTATATATATATATATAAATATAAAAACAGAAAAAAAATCAATATTTTCCCTACAAAATGCTTTCCGCACGAGTTTTTATCTCTGCTCCTCCTTGCTGCATGCTGTATCAGCAGCATTGCCACGCCATTTAAAATACAAAAAAAGTATATATATATAAAAGTGGTAAGAGGAGTGTGCACAGACAAGATGGCGAGCATACACACACATTTGAAATTCAGTGCACAACGCCAGAGCTGTGCCCATATATCCTTTTTCAACAAAATTTCAGCTTTCACTCGCTACGCGTACGTGACTCAGTTGCCGCAAAGGAGCTGTTGAAGTGGCAAATTTGCACAGCACGAAACGAGCAAAGCATGGTAAATGGAACAAAAGCACTATGAGTGGGGTGGGGGAGGGGGGAGGTGGTAATGGGGAGGTGTTGGTTTACAGGTGTGCTGGTATAGCAAAAAGTAGCAGTTTATTAGGCGCACCAAATTAACATAGGACTACTAATGACTAGCCTCCTCCCCCACACCCCATTCACCCACCTATAAACCAACCCAAAACTTACCCAATTTGAAACCCAATCTCAACCCAAGCAAGTAGATCTGGTAAAGCGTATCATTAGCTTAACGAAGTTGCGATTTTTATACAAGTTTCTAAAATTACAACGCCTGCGCGAATTTATTTGATTTTTCTCTACAGTTTTCCTCATTTCTTTTTTTTTCATTTCACTCAAACATAAAATCTGCTCCAATTTATGAGTGTGTGTGTGTGTGTGTGTGTATGTAGGTAGGTTTGTTTGTGTGGGAATACCCCTTGCTGGATGCTGGAATAAATGAGGGGAAATTCAAGACGTACATTCTTATTGCTTTTGTGGCTGAAACTTTCTTTCTTTCATTTTGCTTTTTACTTTTACTTAGCACTTGTGCGATAAGATCCCAAAGGAAATCAAAGGAAAAACATATGAATATACGTTATATTTGATGTTACTTTAATATTTATATAAAGTTCATGCCTGGTATATACAAATATCTAGTTATTCCCCTTACAATACTCAAGCGTAAAAGTGTTACACACTCGCAAAACATACATAATGAAGGGGTAGTCACTCAAGCACTTCAATTCACTGAGCTCTCTCTCTCTCCCTGTCTCTGTCTCTCTATAGATACCACCTACAAATGTATATATATATATATATATATATATAGTCAGCACTATATTTGACAATCAGGCCGCAAGCATATGTTACCCGATAATTTGCCGAAAGTTTTAATGAAAGACATGGGACTCATTTCTTGTTCTGTTTCTCTCTCCCTGTCTATCTATCTCTTTCTAACTTGCAAGCACGGGCAAACTCTTTCTAGTTCACTCACTTTTATGTGGGTGTCTTTTTTATGTCTCTGTGTGTGTCTGTGCGTGCCTGTGTCTGTGTATATCTTAGCTTTTGTCGCCATTTTGTGTCTGTGTTTTGTGTTGAAGCAAATTTTGATGAGCTTGAGAAAAGTTACTGCTATTACTTGTCTGTATATCTCTCTCTGTGTGTGTGTGTAAATGTCTGTTTGCATTTATATAATTTACATTTGTATACCCTGTAAATACATAAAATCTTTTACGGGGTATTATAAGTGCTTGTTTAAGTACATAAAACTCTCTTTATAACACGGCAAAGATATTTGTTTGCTCTTTAGCTAACTTTATGATATGTCATCTATCTATAAGTACAATTCGCTTTACAGGGTATTTTCTAGTTTATCATATGTTATATTAAAGCTTTTGTGACTTGTTTATAAATGACAATTGCAAAAGATACTTTCGGTCGAGTCGAGTGCTGTTGCTTTGCCTCAGGCAACTGTAATCACACCATATCTGTTGAAAGTTTCTTGTAATGTCCTTGCAAACGTTAAACGATTTCTATAATTTCATATCCTTCTATTTAAATATGTCAAATTCTTTATTAGTTTTTAACTAACATTATTTTACCAGAACTAAAACTGTATATAAGCGCAATTATAACTTGACCAGAAGTTTTATTTTTAGACTGATTTGAAGTTGGCTTAAGCTTTGCAGTTTTTGTAAGCTTAAAATTTAAACTTTAAACAATTAAAACTGTTACTTGGAGTAGTTAGACACTATATATTGCAACTATATAAAACTATAGTCTAGAACAAAATCAGCCGCAACAACTATTCAGCTCTGAGCATAGCCTTAAAACAGTGCAAAATTCGCCTGAAGCGTTGCCAGCTTGTGGCAAGAGGCACTTCAAATATGGCAACAAACTTAAGCTGCAACTGGCATACATGTAATTTGGGGAGTATTAGGTTTATGTATAAAACTATCTTTGGCTCTTTGTCGCTCTGACAGTTGGTCAATACTATAAACTGCAAAAACTGCATACAATCATATATATCCTTAGGTTTTGTAGCAGTTTTTTTTGCCTTTCTCTTGCTTTCTCCCTCGTTTGGCTTCTGCTTTGTTTACTGCCAACTTTGCTATACCTTTTTTTATGCATAAATGTATATAGGGTATAGAAAAGAGAAAATACGCAAACTCCACAAAGCGCCAACGTGTCCCGCTGGGCACTGTACACAGACGACAACTGTCCATGTTCGTGGTCCATTCGCAGCGTATATGGTATGGGGTACGGTATGGTGATATAGGGTAAGGGGGGTTAAACAGAAATGGACACCATGTCATGCAAATACACATATATATATATATATATATATATATATGTGCAAGTGTAGTTTCATTTTTTATATCTCTTCACAGTTTTTTGTTTGTTTCGTTGGCTGCTGTTGCTGCTCGTAATAAGCGCAAAACTTTGACAGTTTGTTATCCGCATTTGTTAGACATTTGTTTCGCTATATTTGTTTTTTGCTTGTTTGTTTTGTTTCCAATTTCTTGTTTTTGTTTTTGTTTTTGTTGCACATTCGCGCCTCCCTCAGCGCACACCTGTTAAAGTTTTGGAGTGACAGGTCGACGCATTCGCGTCTGCATTCAAATCGCTTAGTGAATGGCTCACCCGGGAGCAGCTACAGCTTCCAGCCAAAATGATAAGTGGAGACAACTGAAATGGGCTAAAACCAATATGGTCAAAACGAAAGGAAAACAAATTAAAAATGTTATAAATGCTTTCTGCTCTATTTGAGTTTTTACTGTTAGCCTTAAACATGTGCCAGTAATTTGTGGTTTCCCAGGCATCGTTTAAGGACGCCCTCCTCCCTTTTTTTTCAGTTAATACTTTTCTCACCTTCAACTGTAATTGTAACAAAACAGTTTATTATATATTTTGTGTAATTTTTTTGGGCGTTTACAGTAACCAAATGTTGTTTCTTGTTGTTTTCATAAACTGCAATTAAATTTTAAAGCATTTTTTTTCTGTCTGTATCAGTCTCCTTAAAAAGGATATGCATTTGGTATATTGCATGCGTGTGTGGTTTGATAACGGTTACAATTGGGCATACCAAAAAAAAAAAAAAAGAAAATGAAACGCATAGGCGTTGCTGCCTCAATTAGTGGCATTTACCTCAAAATTAGGGAATATTATGAAATGAGTAGACAAAGCAAGACAACTGATGCGCCACATTCAACTCAAATGTGGCAACAAAGGCATGTAAAGAGCATAAAATGAAGGTAAACGAGTTCAAAAACTATCAAAGCAAAGATAGCTATTATTATATGTGACTATGAAATACCCTGTAGTTATAGTTTGGGCAAAAGTTCAAGGCAATTTGAAGTCTTGAAGTGATTGAGCTCAGTAAGATCTTGTAAGTAGTAGGAAAGGATACATCGTTTTTACCTCTAGGCACAACTTAAAAGTATAGAAATTTTGATATATTTTATAAATCTAATTGAAACGCTTTTTATTTAAGTTATAGTATACAATTTTGGTATTCTTAACCCTTTAACAATACTGATTTAAATAGGTTCTCCTGCCAGGAGCTGCTCTCTAACGCTACATATGATTGAATATAGATTGTTATATCAATTCTTCGAGTATCTGAGATGAAAGAGAGTTTTTCTATAAAAGAAATTGAAATATATATCATACTTTTAATGAAGTTGAATGAAGTTTTGATTGACTTACATTTACAGGGTATAAAAACTTTGATTTGGTTAAATGAACTGTTCTGTTTTATAGGCGCATTCAAAAGCTTTTGTTTATTTTTATTCATCATTTTAATTATAAAATTTCAAATAGCTCTTAGACAATGCCAAACGAAGTCGTAAACTCCAATCAATGAATATATAATAATTGTCATAAAATCTGCCAAGTGTGGAAAACATTAGGGAAAAAATCGATGAATACAAAATAATATATATAGATATATATAAACATAAAATCGAAAAATAAAAACAAAAAGCAATTTGCTCAACATGAAAACCAACAAAAAAGATAAAATTTAAAAATATTTTAAGATAAAAAATTGATCAAAAAAAAAAAGTGAAGTTGAAATCTACTAAAACAGTTGGTGTGCAGAATCATAAAACTAGAAAATTTGTTTAATATGCCACATTGAGTGGCCGCTGTGAGTGGCAGATTAGAGAAAAGTGTGAAGAAACATATCAAATAACTCAAATGCTTCAATTCATAGCATAGTACAGTGAATATAAAGAAACAAGAACAAGAGCTGCTGTCATAAACTTCTTTCTTTTCCTTTCTTTTTCATTGCTTTCTTACTATATTCTATTTTATATGTTGTTTTAGGTTTTGTTTTCTAAGTGGGATGCTTTGTAGCTTTTACTTGTGCCACACAAATGAGCTGTTAAAATAAAAAAGTCGGCATGTGTCCTTAGGTTATCGTTATGAAAACCGCATTGTTCGCTCTTACTCTTAAGAATTTTCAACGCCCCCCCCCCCCTCCCTTCTTGCCATAACTGCCCCTTTTATACACAAATTACTGAGGCGTCTTTAGTTGTAAAGTTGCTTGCACCCGCTGTGCGTACCATGCGCCATCAACTTCAGGATATGCATGGAGCCCACAGATCTGTAGGCAACACACATCACATACCAAGCACATACCAGCATTCCAAGCATAACATTTAAGTATTAACGCACATGGTATACCCTTACTTTGCCTTTCTCTTTGTCTTCTGAATGGAAGCTGTTCAAAAAATACTTTTATTATCCTCAATAATTATTCCTTCAATGCAAAACTTACTTCAATTCTTAACTACAAATTCTATATGCTAACTATAACTTACATTTTCCACATCTATATTACATGCTGTTACTTATCTACTAACAGCATTGATATACCTTATGTATGTTATGGTAGGGTATAAAAGTAATAATTATGTTCAATACACGGCTCATTTGCATTTATAGGCGCCGAAATATTTATGATTTTGATTTTAATTTGAAAATCAAAACCGTTAGAAAACCATATAAGTGACTTCAGCAACAGCAGCGAACACAACTCCAGCATCAGCATTAGCATTAGCATCAGCATCAGCATCAGCATTAGCTCCAACTACAGCATCAGCTCCAGCTTGTCTACCCAATTAGCTAGAGATTGGCATATGCGTATTGCTGCTCCAACTCCAACTCCAACTCCATCAGGTTTCACGCTAATTACTATACCCATAGCTTTGGCTGGTTGTTGTTGTTGGCACACAGGTGAGTTTTGGGTGCTATGAATGATGGTAGCTACGTGCCAGGCCTACCAGTCATTGCCATTGCC
Source organism: Zygothrica quintamaculata (assembly GCA_037044455.1). NCBI lineage: Eukaryota > Metazoa > Arthropoda > Insecta > Diptera > Drosophilidae > Zygothrica > Zygothrica quintamaculata. The sequence goes on from JBAMBS010002080.1 coordinate 18,399, forward strand.
ATTCCATTGCCTGATCAATATGCGTAATCGGTGTAATCAGCCATGCACTGATTAAATGTGTGCCGTGTGACGCGTGTTGTAGGGGTAGCCAGCCATAGGTGGATTATGGAGGGGTATTCTGTTTATAACGGTGTTATGTCGTTAATGTGCAATTGGCATGTTGGCAGCACACACACACACACACACACACACACACACATACACACACTCAGCAGCAGCTGAATCAAATGTCCTCTGTTAAATTGTTAATGAGACAATTTCTTAAGCGAAGCTACAAGAATTCCAAAGGAACTTGGGAGACAAACACATGATTATAGTAAATGATAATGTTGATGTACATATGTATGCACCTATATAAAGATTAGCTAAATGTTTTAGTAAAGATTAGAAATTGATAAGACAGACTTAAAATATATATGTAGAGTATATAACAAGCTTTTCGCTTTCATTTACTTTTCTCATATATTTAAGTTTGTCATAAATTGCGACAATTTCTTTAATCAACAATCGTATGCCACAAAATAAATGTTTATGATTATGTCACGACCAACGATTGTTAAAATATTCCCACCCACACTACAGATCGGCAATTGATATCCTGCCAGTACATATCAATTTTCCACACTTACACAAAGGACATTAATTTTATGCTTCTGTGTGATTAATACTTGTACCATTTGGAGTATGTTCTACCTATTATAACAACCCCTCAATAGCAACCCTTAGCAAATACAGACACATACACACATGCACACATGCACACACTCACATATGTAGAATGGCTCTTACCCTATGTCTATATCAATCCCAGTGGATTCCTGTGATACAACAGAAATTTCAATGATTGGCCGTAACAAGTGCAAATTTTATGGTCACAATTTTCTCGCAAAAAATCATCTAAAGCTAATCAAACGCAGTACCAAATAAATTTTCTTTATTTTCTTTTCATATTTTCCCATCGTTAGTGCTGTGCGTGGCGGGAGGGGGAGTGGAAAAAAAGGTTTCCTTTTTCTTGCCAAATTTTCGAAAAACAAATTAATTTGCATTCAAGAGGAGGTAGAAAATTTTTTACTTACTCCACCCACAACTGAACTTCTTGCCTTAACCTACCTGCCCCCCTCCACCACCCATTTCCCCTGTAACTAAGCTATTGTTTAAAAGAGCTGAAAAGTTGAAAAAGTTCAACCCTGTAGCTCATCAATTAAAATGTACTCTATAGTGCCAGAAAAGTTCACTGCTTCCATACCCTTCGTGCTACTCTACTCTACTTTCTATATAGAAAATTAAGCATAATTACATTTTAATCATCTTTATTGCTCTTTCACAAGTTTACTGTTATGTTGTACAATTCAGTTTTGCATTATATACTTTATACTGTTCACAACAATTAGGGGTTGTCCATGTGGTTGGGCTTTTTATGCCCAACAACGACCAACAACAAACCGCAGACATTTTTTGTTTTTCCTTTTTTCTTTTCAAAATTATATATATATATATATATATATATATATGTGTGTATATATAAAACCGGTAGCAACCACAAAATTTCATAAAGTTTTTTTGTTTTTTTTTGTCTCTTTTTTTTTGCCCCCATTGCGCTTCATCAATTGCTAATGAGTGGAGCGTTTGAGGTTGAAAGGGAAGCTTTCAGTTACTTTAAAGAGCGAAAGCAGCTGTTGTCATTTACTTAGCCTTCAATTGGCTTGGAGTCCCCTGCGTTGTTAACTGAATTGTGTTGAACTGTGTTGAACTTTTGGCCACTTGTGTCACATTTTATTTAATTTGTATACGAAATCAATTTAATAGATATAGAAATTTGCCAAGAACAAAATGAAATGGTAATTTCTACAAGTATTTTGATAAGGGGTAAAAGGAGTATTGTAAACCAAGTTATTGCCATATAAAAATGGCTAAAACTGGTATACAAAAATGGGTTAAAATATTCAATATCATATAAACAACTTAAGAATTCTAAATACTATTACTTAGCTCTCTAATTGAATATTTATGAGATGGACTCTAAACTTTAAATTAAAATCCTTAAAATTTTTATATATCAAATTGGGTTTGGTTGTAAATTTGAACAAGTAAAATTGAGTGGAAGTTTTAACTAAAGTATTAGGCATCTCTCTCTCTCTCTCTCTCTCTCTCTGTAGTCTTACAACTCATCCTTATCTGCAGCTACAGCCAATGCACAAAAATTGAAATCAATTAAAATGACAACAAAAGTGGCCATAAATAGCAATGTGCAGTGCCGCTGCTTTTTATGGTTGGTGCCGTTTGCTGCAGCAACAGTGGTAAGAGGAGGTATTGGTAAGGGCAGGGATGAAGTAGAGTAAGAGGATTAGCAACAAAAGCAGCAGCCTTTTGGTCATTCTGGCAAATCTAATGAAGATTTACTTTAGGCCATAACACATGGTCAGAGCGGTGTCAGTGGATCTGGCGCTTAAGTGGCAGCACTAGTTGTTGCCTCATGGCCATTTATTTGGAATTTTACATTTTACAATCCGCCACTGAGTGGGTGTTTTGGGGTGTACTACAGATGCGTGTACTCACCATTCCAACAGTAACAACAACAACAAAAATAACAACAAGCAATTATAAGCGTTGTACACAGCATCTAGCACCAGCTAACCCAGCCCAGACTCCAACACGCCCTCTCTTTGGACCCGTCGTCAGCCATTTCTAACGGTGGCAATAGCTTTGGCGACAGTGCCACAAGAGGGTGTTGGGTAGTAGTATAGTGGTAGAGGCGTGGCAGGCAGCATATGGCAGCCATTGCCATTGCAACACATAAAGTTCGATTTTGTTGTTGTTGTTGTTGCTGTTGTTACTGTTGTTGGCTACTGTTGGATTTATGTGTGCTATATGTGGTTATAAATTCCAAATACATGAATGGCTTGCACAGATCTATGCGCCAAATTGCAACAGCAACAGCATCAGTAGCATCAGCAATAGAAATAGCAATACGAATAGCAATAGCAATAGTAGTAGCAAAGTATTCCTTTTGGTTTACTATGGCATCCACATAGTATCCTCGTGCCATTTCGTTAGCTTTCCTAATATTTTTCAATTAGAGCAACAACAGCGTTGGGCAACGCATGTGAATGTGATTCTTCTAAATTGCTTCACTGCGCAATTATTTCAATTTCGAATGAGCAGTAACTGGTCAGCAAATACTGACCCAAAATTCCACCCACTTTGGAGTCGTATTGTCGTTATTTGAGTTTCTTGGCTCATAAATCAGTTTGTTGCCTTTTTAATCCGTTTTAATTGCTGTTCGTTGGTCAGACTATGAATGTCGCAGTCGCAAGGACTAACATAAGGCCATAGCCCCAAACCATGACTAGCCATGTGGTCACATCTTAACGTTATTGTTGTAACTGTTTCAACTGTTTTTGTATTTGCTTTTGTTGCTGTTGCTGTTGTTGTTGTTGTCGAAGCGATTAAGAGCATAGCGTCCATTATACGCATTCAACAGACATACATATCGTTGCTGGAAGTACCTTCTGTAAGCCTTAACGGCCATTATAAACGTTGTATGCAGTCTGAAACGGATATAAATGTTTTCTTGCTGCACAAAAAAAGAAACAAACACAAAAACAACACTTTAGTTATCGGGAAGAGCAAGGCGTCTACAGCTTAAATACTTTCTTAAATACATACAGTTTACCATGTTTAGTCTCTATTCTCTTTAAAAGGGAAAATTGGAACTAATAGGTGGGAGAAACCAATGTTACAGATAGAATATAGCATCTCCAATCCTATAAAAAATTTAAGATTTAGCAAATAATTATCCTTCTTAATACCTTACTATTAAGCCAAGTTTCTAATCGATGTAATACGTAATAGTCTTTTAGCAGTCGTGTACACCCGAGAAAAGGGTTCTTGTGACATTTGTTTTTCCCTCTGTTAAATAAAACGATTAACTCTAACATTTGCTAAAAAATCATTAACAGCGCTTTGCGTACGCTTACAGCATTCAATTAATCTGTTTTTGGCATATTAAGTATCGATCATCTTACTAATCGAGTATCGAATATTTTAGTACTCGCGGATCAATCAACAACACCACGCGTCCAATAAGAGTTAATTTATTTTGTGCTTTGTTTTCTTTATACAAAAGTGGTTATATTAAGCAAAGCTTAGTCGCTGTGTAAAATATAGTGTTTATTTGATAAAATGCATATGTTAATTTATTGCAGCATTCTTAAAATCAATGTGAAAAATGTGTTTTAAGTTTAATGTGCAGTGCAAGTGCGGGAGTAAAATAAAATGTGCCCGCGTTTTCGAGCATAAGAAAGTGAGTGAAAAAGAAACGACCGCTTACCATTCGCAAAACGCATTTAACAAAAAACAAAATTACCATATTTAAAGTATTTTGTGTGCGTAGTTTGGAAGAATAGTTGTAAATATTTTGGTAAGTCAGTTTCCTATTTGTTACATTCATACAATTAATTGATATATAATATTATAAATTTTAAATATATGCGCATTACGCATAAAATACTTCTTTATATTTTGCTCAAAGAGAGACACATACAAATATTTAATAGTGAACTCTTAACAGCAACTTCGCCTTGTGTTGTTGTTTTTTTTTTATTTTCTATGCGGCCCACTAGTATCATGCTTTTGTCATTCAAGTCCTTGTGTTCACATTTATTTGAGTGAATGGGCCGCTAAAAACTCAAAGCGACGACATGTTGCAATTTGCTCTCAATTTTAACTATTGTTGTTGAGTTATTTTTTACTTTTACGTTTTCTTCTCTCACATCAGTTTATTTAAATGCCCGCAACTATTTTTAATTAAAAGGAAAGGGATTCGACACTTGTATTGTGACATTTTATTTTTAAATATATAGAAAGATGCATTAAAGAATATATAAAATTATTTATTATATCTTAAAAATTTATTTTTTAAATATTTGATATATATATTGAAGATGTGATATAGTGGAACTAATTAAGTTTGCAATTTCTATAGCTTTGACTATGTTAACAGCGTTGGTAAAGTTACATTAAAATATTTTTGACATTTGAATTCTGTAAAACAATTGTATTCCAACTGAGTACCTGTTAACCCTTCAATGTTATTAGCGTGATTTATTGATAAGTAAAATATCGATAAGTGTCTCAATAATCACACAGCAGGCAACTAAACAGAGTTTCGTTTGTTCTTTTTAAATTAAATCAAACTGTGTAGACGAATTGAGTTAAGGGTGCAATTTATAATTTTTTCAATTTATGTGTAAAATTTAATATGTTTTTAATTAATATTAGTTATTAATTAATTGGAGTATAGAATGAATATAAGTGATTTAAACCAATAAGAAGACGATGAGTGTGGTCCTTGCCGGTAAATTGTAGAGTCAGCGCTTTGCATTAGAATCAAGAAGAAAAGAAAACCGCTTTTGGAAGGTTGCTAGGAAAGTATAATTTTTATTTATTTTCCATTTATGCCTACTGCATTTATAAAGAGTTCATAATTAATATTATTTCCTTACACAATTTTTAGCATTTTGCTAAGAACAATATGCATACATATATGCACTGTCATTTACATATATATGTATATATGTAAATTTACACACACACAAATAAACATACACACTTAACTTCAGTGTCACTTGCTGTAGTTGTTTTTGTTGGGCTTTGTTAGTGGCTGGCCGACGACATGTTGAAATTCGCGCGCCAATTTAACACTTGTCATTGGATTCTCGTTTTGCGCCTTTGCGTTTCCTTCTATATCATCTTTTTATTATGCACTGTACCCTTTCCAAATATATTTGATGTAGGGTATGACAGACTATAAATAAAGGAAAATGACAGCACGAAGTAAAATGTAAATGTTTTTTTTATTTAAATTTGAAAGAACTATTATTAAAACTTCCATTTAAAATGTATACAGAGCATTTGTCTGGTCTATCACACCCGACTAGGGCATAATACTTGTTTTTTTTTTATACAAATGACTGGTAGACAACTCCGACGACAACGACGTCGCGCAGACGTATCATTTTCATTATAAATATAGCCAGATCTCCCTCAGGCTCTCACTGGGCATAAGCCACGAATTTATGACATTTTGATTTGCGTGAAATTTGCTTTTGGCACGCATGCGTCCATTCCGTATCTTTTACCGGGCAATGGGCATTGTGTCACGTGCTGCTGCTCCCACTGATTCGAATGCTGAATTTTCTGTCTTGGCTGCTGTTGCTGTCGCTGCCTCTGCTGCTGCTGCTGCGGTTGTTGCTGTCGTCGTTATCCTTTTCGTTCTGTGTCACATTAAATGCGCTTAAAGCGCTAAACAAACGCGTCCAAGACAGACAACGGGTATGTGGTAAAGCAGTAAGGGGTGATCTTCTGGGTGTTGGAACAGGAACTGAAACTCGGGGGCCCACCTATGCGTGTGCTGTGCACATTTAACGTCATCGTTGGCGGTACCCTGGTGGTGGCTCCGTTTGCCAATTAAAGCGAAATATGCGCGCATGCGCTCAACAGCCAAACTCCATGTCCAGAGGACCCAAGGTAGACAAAGCGTCGCACACACATACACACACACATACACACACACATACACAAAGAATCGTCAGTACCTACCCTCCTTCTCCTAGCTAGTGTAGGGTGTAGGGGATAGGCGCAACACAATTTTTGACATTTTTATGAGCATACAGCGCATATATCAAGTTGGGCGACTGAGACTTGGGCTTATTTTGTTTGTTTGCTGTATATATATATGTATGTATTTATATTTTTTTGTTATTTGGGTTGTATTTTTTTTGTGGCCACAGCGAAATGGAATTCCGCACATAAAGTGCGACGGCGCCCACGTAGGCCAAACCCGCTGATGCCCAGAGGCGCCTGTTTCGCGCCTGCGCATCGCAATGGCCAGAGATATGGCAATGGCTAAGGAGATGGCAATGGCAATGGCGATGGCGTCGTCTGCCTGCCAAGGGGACATATATCGTGCGAATATTATTTATACACGTTCCATACCTGCAGCATAAATGAAACGCAAATATTTATCACGCGTTTTCTATACCCTGTAGACTAAATTAAATCACTGAGAGGGTATACTACAGTATATCTTAATTTAATTTTACACAATATACAAAGAGCAGTTTAAATAGATGCTGGGTATAAACTAGTTGATGATACACTTCTTCTATGCTTACTCCAGAGTAACTGACTTATTGACCAAGTGGCCAAAACATGACCCGGTAGATGGCACCGAAACCAACACATAACCAGGCAGCACAAATTGAACTGTAGGTGGTGACCGCTGCTGGGCTCTTGTCATCTCCCGTTGTTATTTGGCTCATAAATTTGTACAGCAATGATTTTTACGTAGTTCTCTTGTTTTTTTTTTTCTACCTTTTTTTTTTTATATTTGTTATGTTGTTGTGTTATGCGTTGTGCGGTTTGATTTGTTTGAACACCCAGCAAAAATTTTCCCTCACTGAATTACTGAAGCTGGTGGAGCTGCAGATTTATGACCGTGAATTGGGTATGATGCTGGTCACAGGGCACAAAATGAGTATGTTCGTCATTTGAAGCAGGCAGCTACCAAAATCGATTGGTTCTGTTTGCAATTTATTTGCCATATTGGTTATGGTTACGAGTATGTCAAAATATGTGTGATATGTAAAATAATGAGTTTGTTGTGGTTCCACTCATATCCCTTTCCCTATCCCCAACGCGTATCAATTTATTTATTATTTAAAATAAATTCTTTTCTTTTTTTTTTGATAATTTGAATTGTGTTTTGTAATTGCTGGAAAACTATTTGATTACAAAAAGGATTGTACAAAAAGCTATAAATATTTTCAAATATTTTAAAGATAATATTTAGTACAGTCTGCAGAAAATACCTTTTGGTCTGATCTACATAAAAGGTGTTGTTAAGCTTGTCAGCTGTGATAACGCCTTAAGTACTGAAGAATTCAAAATTCAACTTTAAGCTATACATTTCATTATGGACTGTTAAACAAAAGCTATGATCATTTTTCTTTTTTTTGCCAAAAAATATATTCATTATATGCATACAAAAATGTATTTTTTTTGGTAGGGTTAATACCAAGAACCACTTAGCCACAACACGCTAAAGTGTTACTTTATATTTTTGCTAATTTTACTGAATTATAAAACATTCAATTATATTTTTTGTCAGGTTTTGTTTTTTTTAAGTTTGCTTTTTATATATATTTTTTTTTATATTTTTCATTTTTTGGTTATTAGCTGCATACACGCATATCAATGGAAAAAGAAAGATACAAACGCTTCACGTTATTATTATATATATTTTTTTAATATAAATTAGTTGAAAGGTGCCTTCATGTCTGCCATAAAAACAAAACCCATCAGCATTGACCCAGTGGCCGTTGTTGACGTCGAAGACGACGTCGTCTCTTAGTTCCAGACATATTGAAAATTAAAGCGAGCGCACGTTTAGCCTGCGGCTGGACCACTGCCAGTTGAGAGCAGAGCCTTCACAGTCATAACTCCAACGAAAAACACTTTACAGATCATTGATCATCATCAGCAGCATCGGGCTGGCTAAAACAGTCGCCGGCTTGGAGCCGAAGACTGAGACAAAGTTAAAGACACAGAGAAAGACAGACAGAGAGAGAGAGAGAGAGAGAGACTGACAGTGTGAGCTAAAGAAATTGTGATTATGATTCATAAGCGTCGACGAGATTCATTTTTTGGGGTCCGTAAATTACCAGAATTACTCGAATGTTATTCGTCTGTATACCCTATTCTATTCAATGATTGAAAAGAGTTTAAAATCACTTAAAAAATAAAATTAAAATAAATTTTTATATATTATTTCGATCAATAATAATAGAATTGTTTATATATTTATCTGTGGACAATCATTTGTCTGAGTCTTAGTCTACTTAAATCTGGCTAGAAGAAAGCGAATGCCTCACCACTTCAAACGGAATGCCAGAGTATCTTCTAGTCGAGTATTTTGTTTTGTTAAACCCTTTTTTTCTGCCTTTTTGATCGTTGTTGTTTGGTACGTTTTTGGCTTGAAGCAAGCTGGCCAACACCTTAGAATTGGTTGGCGTGCCTTTTCGGTGTTCTTTTTTGTTTTTTAGATAAATGAATTTGCGCTACTTCAAGCAACGTCGACAGCTACCAAACACCGTGTTCCACTTGGTACAGAGCACAGATACAGATACGGATACCGATACAGATACAGATACAGAAAGCAGCGATACCTAAAGATGCAAACGATTCGAGGGTCGTCAACGGCAGCCAATTCGGCTGCGGCTGCTGCTGTTGCTGTTGCTGTTGCTGTTGCTGTTGCAGCTCGTCAGTTACTTTGATTGAAGAACTTGGGTCGTCGGAGTTGATGTTGTTGTTCGTCTCCTTCAGTCTCGCATGCGTTATTTGATGGTTTGAGTGAGAGACTGGGACCCAGGCGCAATTATACCGAAAACCATCCATAATTATAGAGCGGCAACATATTTCGAAGTTAACACTTTCGTAGCATGGCTTTGGGAACTTGCTGCAGGCAAATTTTATTGATGCATCACAATTTAATGTGCAGTTGGCACAGGTATTCCTTTTTTTTTGTATATATAAATATATATATATATATATATATAGTATATATATATATATTCTGTTTGAGATCAACATCAACATTGAAAGCAGCGGCATATTCCATCGCAACAGTGGATCGACAGATCATCATTTTATAAGGGACAGTCTGGAGCTGATCATATTGGGGGTATTGTAATTTTTTAATAAAATTTTTGTATTATTTTGGTTTATTTTTCCGTTGATTCTCATGTTGTTGATTGCTATCTCGTGTGTTTGTCAAGGCACGCAACGTTATCGCTTTTTGTTTTATATAAAAATTGAGGTTATATTGCTTGATATTGAGGTTATGTTTTTCATTCTTTTTATGTTAGCTACCAACTTAATATGCAGCTGATTTCTTATTAATATCCTAGCCAGCGGCTAAGACAACATTGTACTCATAATTTTATTACAGTTGATATTTTAAATACCTTTAAGTTTAAAGACTACACATAGAGTATATATGACTGAATATCAACCATAATTTTATATAAAAAAAGTAGTATTTATTTTTTAAATGGTTAGGATGGGGTATAGCTTATTAGTGCATAAGTATTAAGGATCATTACAATAATCGATAGGCTAACGGCTAATTTGCCAAGTTATAAGCATCTTGGCGCTTCAGTAAGCTTTTTAATACCCCAGGCAGTAGACATGGACAGATCCTTGGTTTTCAAACCTGGAGAAGGCTACCATTTAATGGGCAATACAACACGAATTCCAGCAACCATTTACGCAATCATTAAGCAAGAAACTAATTTGTTTGCCTCGGAGTGGCATTGCGTTGTGATAACTTAAGCTCAAAGACAAGAGACTTGTGACTGTAACTGTGACTAAGACTGAGACTAAGACTGAGACTAAGGCTGAAACTGAGACTGAGATTGTAAGTTGGTACACAGAGCTCCAGGGAATCAGTATCTTCAAAGTTGGTTGGCATGTTGCACGTGTTGCATGAACTGACTGACAGCATCAGGCTAGGCTAACACATGTTGCTGTAGACTTGAAAGTCGAGTAAAAATTTACAGCATAAAGCTGTTGAATTATGGGCAATTATCATTGCCAGAAAGTAGGTGTGATGATCGCTGTCTTCCTTAGCCTTTCAGACACAACAATCTTAACAATAAAATAGCACAAATAATTGAAATGTAATTTTGTAAATTTTTGCGTTGAAATGCTCGACATTTGCAACAACAAACTTGTTGCTACAAAATGTCTTAATCAAAATTCTACATATACATTATATAGTATATGCTATAGTATATAGTATTAATCAATAATTATCGGTTGATATTGTGTGAAATTGGTTTATAATTAAACTAATTCGTTATGCGTCTGCATATACTCTTAATTAAGTGTTGAAGTAAAAAATTTTACTAAGCAATCGATTGGTTCAACTTGATTGATTGTAAAATTTTGATTATTTTAAGGGTTCACTAATTAAACATTTATACAACTCTATTTGCTCAATTTTAATATATATATTTATATATATTCTATAATAATTTATTATACTTTAATTATATTATAACAATATATATATACCTATTGTGTTTGAATCAAATGAAACGTTAAATATTCTCTTGACGTTTCAGTGATGATTTCTTTTCATATTGAACTATTGATATATTTATGTATATTTTATGTTAATTTCTTATATTCAACTCAGCTTAGACATATATAAGGCACTTTTCTATTAAGTTTCTAATTTATGACTTAATATTGAATTTTGTATAAATTATTTGCAGCTGCTTTCTATAAGAAGTGCAGTTGAAACTACTCTATAAAAATATATAGTTTGATATACTTTTTGAGTCTTAAGGTATTAATAGGTCATTAAACAGTCAAAAGTAATTAAATATTTTGCAATATAATATATAGATATATATATATTTTATTTCGATGAATCTGTCAGTTTTGATTTTGTACAGCGGCGTAAAAAAAAAAAATTCCATTCAAATATGAAGAAAACAAATCGAAAAAAAAATAAATAATAATAATAAAAAAAAAATACAGCAAAATCCATAACTTAGCTACTTTATGAGCAATTAATTTATGCGTTGACAATTCTAATGACTTTTCATATATATATATATATATATATATATTTGGTATATAGTATTAATATTGTTATTGTATTGCATTGAGTTGAGTTGAGATTAATATATGTATCGAACTCGGCAGCGTGTGTTGGCTGTTTTGGTTGTTTTGGCTTTGAACAAAGCGATAATCAACCTGAATATAACCATATAATATTAATAATCATAAAATATATTGAAATGAACGCTAACTAGCTGATTTGATTAAAGGTCGATCTCTCTGTGTGTTTGAATGCGTTACGGATCTTAATCTTAAGTAATATGATATTGTGTTAAAAGCGATGCTTAGATATTAGCTACAAAGCAACAGGCTATTAAACTGGTTACATATTTAATATTAACTAATATCTTGAGAATTATGATATATATATATAACTAAAATCCTTTTTATCTCACAGTTGATTATATAGTTCTTTAGTTCTTGAAATATCAGCAGGTAATTATCTGTTTTAATTGATTTTTTTTTTTTCAATGTTTTATCAACTGTTTTCAAAAGGGAGACAGAAATAACAATAAATATTTAAGAGTTTACTGGAACTCAACAACTTTGTATTAAAGAGTACAAAGCTAAAGTTGGCGACTTACTTTTGCTTTTTATTTTATAGTTTTAAAAACGATTTTAAAATCAATTTTCTCCGAACGCTACTTGGCACAGTTCTAAATCAAGTGAAGCGCCTCAAGTTTGACATGTGTGCAACTTTGTCGTTGTGGCATTGAAAAAGGAACACCAAATATATAAGAGAGTAAATTATATATAACTATATATATGTATATAAGTATATATATATCTCTATCTCTATATATATATATATAAATGAAAGAAGAAAAAGGGGTGAAAAAATTATTTCATAGCCTGTCATAAATGTCGGCGGCAAAGCTTTTGCTGCTGCTGTTGCTGTGGTACAAAAAGATGTACCGATTTGCCTGAATTCAGTTTGCAACAATTTGCAGCATCTTCATCTTCATCTACAGTTGCTGCCGCTGCTGCTGCTGTTGCTGTTGTTGCTGTAGCTCTTTCTGTTGCTTGAACATGCGGCGTTGCACGTTATTATGATCTTTTAATAGCCCGCAATTTTCTCACCTCGCAAAGTGTGAATATTATGGTGTAATTGCATCAACGCATCAACTCCTACCAATTTCCAAGGTAAGGGCCTAAAAAGGCCGCACCAATTGCCAAATCGTCGTCGGCATCCAAACAGCAACCATCCCATGCCATGCAACCATTCAACCCAGTTCCAAGCTCTCCAACTTCAGCTTGATTCCGCTGCCGATGCTGCTGCCGCCGCCAGCCAGCAGCCTCATCATAACTTCTGTTGAAGCCGACGTCGCCGCCGTTGCCGCTGCTGCTGCTGCTGCCATCGTTCTGGCATTTTGAACTGGCTGTGGGGCGTTGATTGTGGCGTAACTCCTTCTTTTCCAACAATTTTTGTTTTTTTTTTTTTTGTTATTTTATTTTATTTTCGATATTTCTCTGTACATTGCCGACAGGTTCATGTTACCCGCCATACCATTTGAGTTCTCTTTTTTTTTTTTTTTCTTTTTTTGCTGTAGATCGGTCGACTTTTATGAAATTATTGCAATAGTGCGTAATTATTTTCTGTGCTCTTAATTTTACACAAGGTTCGGCATAAAGTGAAGGGGCAGTCGATGGTTTATTTATTGAAATTACTCCTGTTGCGTGCATAAACTTGTCTGTCTGATAACACCAACACTGAGGGGCTCTTCACAAATGCAAAAAAATGTGAGATATGTGGAATGTTTTGAAAGAGCTTCCAGGCACAGTATAACAATGATATATACATATATAGTAATGTTATTTCTGAGTTATCATATTATATTTTAAGTGCTTAGGACTGGGTTATCGTTGCATATTTATGTTAACGATAACAATATGTCAGCGATAAGAATTTAGTTTTCTTCAGGCACAAATTTATATGGATAACAGCTTACCTTTACCTTTGGCTCTCTTCATAGGTCAATGTCATCTCATCTAGGCACTTAACGTCTATATTAAAGTAATTAGAATTTGTGTTGCTCCACAAGTTGGTCTAATTTGCTTACAAGCTTCACTTTTGAACGCTATATGTAGTTGTTGTTGTTGTTGTTTGTGGCAAGTTTATGCATGCATCATCAGCCAGGCACGAGGCGGCATTCAACACGCATTAGGTTCACACCCAAGCAACATTTTACTTTACACATCGCACACAAATTGTCGCTGGATGTTTTTGTCTTGTTGCTGCTGTTATTGTTGGTATTGTTGGTGTTGTTGTTGTTGTTGTTGTTGTTTCGCAGCCCACTAGCATTTTAAAAGAAGTCGCAAAAAGGAAGATACACAAGAAACAACTTCTAGCAGCTGTAGAAGCAGCAGCCGCACTCGTCTCTTTTCAGTTTTGTATGTTGATACCAATTTGATGGCATAATTTCAACATGCCCCGAAGTCATATAAATTTGTATGTTGCTGTTGTCGTTGCCAACGCTATCGCTACGTTGCCTGCCTTTCTGCCACTTTGCCTGCAACATGTCGAAGAAGTGGCAAATTTAATACCAAAACAACAACAGCAACAACAGCAACAGTAACGGCGGCGGCGGCGGCGGCAACGGCAGCAGCAATGTGGCATCCTTTGCCGGGATTTCAATTTTATGCCCAAAAGGTACGTCAACATGTCTACCCTGCCTCTTTGCTTGCCACATTTGCACCGACTATGTGTCTGTCTACCTGTCTGATTGGCCGCATAATTGTCGGATGCAGCTTCTGAGTTGCAGCACCAACCATAGCACAGTAGATGCAACACATATTTTTTTGTTACGCTTTTGTTGGTTAATTATGATTGCCTAGGCCACGTTTGATGACCCCCGGAGGTGTTCAAAATTGCAATATGCAAATTTGACTAACAAAAAAGAAATCCAAAAAGAACAACTAACAAAACGTTTGTTAAAGTTTACTAGGCTACAATATACCCTACTTAATACCCTAACTTCTATAAGAAATATGTTTATTTAGGAGATCTGTAGCATTATATTCCAATTGGTGTTTTAGATATGGCCAAATAAGCTAACTAACTCTTTGGTATATACCCAGCTTTGCCTCTCTTCTATATTTATAGGATATAACAGAAACGGTTTCTTCTCTTTGCATATAAAAATAATTTATTTTTCTTGCACTTCTAAGCACCGAGCCGCCGCCATGAATGAAGCTGAGTTCCAGTCTAGCCATGTTCATGTTCGGTAGTCTGTAGCATGACTGTTGCAAGGTGGACTCCACACACAGTAGCTGACACAATTGTCATTTTGGCGCTGGCTTGGTGAAAATACCCACCAAAGATTTATGTCTGCCCTGCCCTGCGCTGCCCTGCATCTCTGTTGCACTCTATCTCTCTCTTTCCCTTCTCTATGAGTGTTAGCGAGTGAAGCAAATCTTTGGCTACTGGTTTTCCGTTTTTATATATTTTCCCGGTGCTAGCAGTGGCACCTCAAGGGTTTTGAATTTTTATACCGGTTGCAATGAAGCCTCCATTACTATGTCCAGTGCTTTCCTTAGTTATGTTGTCTATTATTGGCTGTCAATATAAATGTCAAAATCAGAGTCTTAATAGCCATTTTAAAAGGTGTCTGTGAGTCTTTGTTTTAGCTGGCGGCAAACTAGGTTTATTTTTTTTTTTTGTTATTTATAAAAATTTAATTAAAATTTTTAAGTTTTTTTCCACTTACTGTGCTTTTTTTTTTCCATATCGGACAAGTTATGAAAATCGTGCATTTTCCAGCTGCCTGAATGGCAGTTAAATTCAATTATGGAAACTTTTATTAGTTCCCGTTGCAAACACTTTAGGCCAAATTAACTGATATTACAAATAAACTATTCCTTATATATATATATATATATAAATGATTTTGTATATGTGTATGTAAATGGTTTTATATGCGTACCACAAGCTACAATTCAACACTCATTCGCATCGTAAAAAGAAGGCCATTAAACTTGTTGGTAATTTGTAAAGGAGCCCGTCGAAAAGTTTCGTAGCAAGCAGTAAAATGAAGAGGTGGGCGCAAAATATGTTGTGTTATGTTGTGCCGCCATTTTTGTGGAAATAACGATATATCTACACATAATATGTGTATCCTATAAAACTGACAATATTTTGGAATATTATTCAGATGGTATAGTAGATACCCTAGATTAATATTTTACCTTAAACAATTTTTATAATATTTAAAAGAATTAACTTTATATTTTTAGCTTAATAATTAATTAAAGTCTTGAGCATACATTTTAATTACTTATTAAACTGTTGTCTAAAAATAATAATACATATATACTAAATACATTTTAAGTGGTTTCTTACCAACTTAATACACCCTAATGGCAGCTATACTCGTATGTTGTGTATATAAATATGTTTATATCGTTTGAGCTCTGTTTTTTTTTTTGGTGGGGTTGGGGATTGCTTTTGGAAAGGGTTCTGATAAAGTTTTTACACATTATATGTAAAGCGTGTGTCCCATCCACATACCTACTTCAAACTCTTACTCTCCCTCTCTCTCTCCCCTTCTTTCTGTGTTTCTGTACCAACGCAATCCATTTAAAATCCTCTATGAAATCGCCTCATCCGCGTAGTGGGTGCAAAAAAGTTAAAAGCAGACTTAATGGCGCCACTTGCGCTTAAAATTTATTTTATGATGCGCATGCTAAGCCACAGTTGAATTTTAAAATAACACCCAAAACACACACATACACATATGTACATATAGAGAGAGTGTAGTAAAAAGATATTCGCTTTCGCTACGCATCGTATCGTCCTGTTGGGCTTATCCTTAAGGGAACGCGTCAAGAGTAAAAAACAAAAACGAAAAACTCTTTCGAAAAAGTTTCGCGCTTTCCTTTTTTCCCCCTCCGTGTTAGTCCTTAAGTTGAGTGAGACAGCAAGAGTGTGAGAGGATGAAGGGTAGCCAGTTGATTTAGGGAAAGGGCTTGTAAATGGGTGGCTTCTTCTTTTTATTTTTTTTTTTTTTGGGTGTGGAAAATGGCATGTTAGCATGTGCCTTGGCTGTCAAGAACGCTGCGGGGCTTAACGAAAGGATTTATGTATCAACGCTTTAAAATTTGGCTCAGATAACGCGCGTTTAATTGGCTCTGGGAGCGTGTACGGGCCACAACTTGGCTACAACTTGAGTTTTTGCCATGGTTCCTTTTTTTGTTTTTGGGTCTCTGGGGGGGGTTTATATTCCAGTGCACTCGATTTGAAAATTTTCTCCTCTTTGTTTTTCTTTTTTTTTTTTTTTTGGTAAATGTCTCAAATCGTTTTAAAAGTGTGTACGCTGCTTATCAGCGTGTTATATATATCTATGTAGAGAGTAAAGGCAACTTCAAAAATGTCAAACATATACAATAAATAGTTTATGTATTTGATTGAATCATCATTTATCAAACTTTGCTTTACTACTGATATGATATGATATGATATGATATATATATATATATAATAATCGATATGGTAACATTAAACTAGTTTTCTATTGCTCTCACACGTCTTAAAGTTTTATTACTTTAAGCCTCCTAAACTTTTGTCAGTTTCCATTGCTTTGTTCCGCTCAATTATGAAATCTACACAACAAATCATTCCAATTCGCATTGTTAAGGAAATAAGCAAAAAGAAATATGTATATAGACTCCCAGACTTATAACAAGTGAAAGGTCTTATGACCTTGATGTTCATTTCAGTGCCAACTTAACACTTAATACAGAGCAAATGGTAACTTTATTTTTATATATATCAAAAAGAAATATAAAGAGTTAAAAAGAAGGTTCTTAAACAAATAAAAATTAGTCTTTCAACATAATAAAGTCATAATATTGTGATAACTATTGTTGAACGATCGATGTCAGTTTAAAGTAAAGGCAACTATATATATAGAAATACTAAGCTGCTTATAGGCCAAAGAAAAGAGCTCTTGATATAAAGTTAAAGCCGCTTAGCCACAATTGACAAACTTATATATATATATATATATATATTTGCTCTCAGATGCCAAAAAAAAATATCAATATAAAGTGTTAATTTGTTAAGCGAGCGAGAGAGAGAGAGAGAATCATATCAAAAAGTTGTTTTTCCAACCGGACGTTATAAAATCGATAAATGATCGAGAAAAGAAAAAATGAAATCGTTTCAATGCCTACATGGAAATACACTTTAAAAGCCGATAAATTACAATAAATTAGAATTTAATTAAACTAAAAGAATATTATACTTTTATTTTTTATTTTTTTTTTGAATTTTCGATTTCGATTCAAATGAAATTCTTTGCTCGGCTGCTCATAAGCGGCACTAAAAATGTCAAAATATTATGCTGTGCCGCACTCTAACAAAAAGGCTGTCATGCTGTCAAGCATTCAACTCTCTACTCTTATTGTCATTGTGATTTTCATACAAATAACGCATCTAAAAGGCTAAAACATCTAACACATTTCAGAATCTTTAAGATCTCTTTGGTCAAGACACGAGACCTGAGACCTAAGACCAGGTTCCATTGTTATAGACGAGTCTAACGCCTCACTAAACAACATGAGCTTATACCCGTAAACCTAATGAACGGATTAAGTCGACTCTTCGTCTGTCAAACTCACATATAAATATAACTGTGTGTGTGTGTGTGTGTGTGTTTCTCACTATGATCTTATAGTGTATCTAGTGTCTGTCATGTGTGTGGCAAGGTGATAAACTTTGATATTTTAATGATATCTACAACAAAACGTTCGTTGCACATAAAATTTTTTTTCTTTTCCTCTCTGTTATGCTATATGTTGTGTGTTATATGTTATATGTTGTATGGCAATACGCTCATTTAATAGTAACTGTGTTCTGTTGGTAAATCGGCTTGGCTTTATAGCCTACACCCCATCCTTATGGCCAGTAAACTTCTCTAATATTGTTTGCTTTGACATTAAACTCATATTACAGGTGGTGCCCCATAAATTTATGAGCTGTAAAAAACTTAATTTTTCTACATATTTTTATATATAGTTCTTGAACTTGAGGGCACAACTAATCGATGTATGTTAAAAGTTGAAAAATATTGATAGGGGGGTTAACTACAGTAAAGCTTCAAGGAGAGACTGATGTCGCACCTATTGTATTTGCTATTCTATTTGTGTCTGCTGCTTATCTTTTGACCTTTCACCTTTGCTTTCTGCAATAGCAACACTAATTTGATATGCTTGTTAAATTTAAATTAGAAATGGCTTTTTATTGAAATTTGTGATTTTATTTATGGTATTTAACCCAATTAATTACCAATATTTATATTGAATATGTTAAATATTCATGCCATTATCTCGATCTGTTTATTGTTTAGTTATTGCTCATCGCCTTCAAGCAAATCTTATAAGATTTCTTGGCAACGCCCATCACATACACATTCAGATACATATATAGATACATATATATATATATATATATATATATATAGATACATATATATAGATACAGATTCATATTAGACAGCGTGTAACACGAACTGTTTCTGTGGTGTTTCTGTTATTTTTCATATGTTGCTTTGGCTGCCAACTTCTTAGAGTTTTATTTTATGGCAATATAAACGCGACGATTAAAACGTTAAAATTCAACATTTAAAATCATGTTCGGTTTAATTTGAAATCGAATTAATGTTGCAGAGGCTGAGACAGAGGCAAACATGAACAAAACTGGCTCTAACTATGTATGAATATGCGAATGAATATCCAAGTATCTAAGTATCTGGTATCTGTTTAACCGACTATCTGAGTATCTATGTATCTGAGTATCTGGCAAGCTATCCACAGTCATGTCAGACAATCAACTTA
The DNA here is from genome assembly GCA_037044455.1 of Zygothrica quintamaculata. Taxonomy (NCBI): domain Eukaryota; kingdom Metazoa; phylum Arthropoda; class Insecta; order Diptera; family Drosophilidae; genus Zygothrica; species Zygothrica quintamaculata. Next base: position 37,923 of record JBAMBS010002080.1, read on the forward strand.
ACCAAGTTAGTCAACCGGAGTTGGTCATTTCATTCAACGGCTAATAAAATGTTTGAATTATTCACATTTAGGACAGTCAAGCCATACTACTAGAGTGTAGAAAGAAAACTATGGTTAAGATTGGGTAGAGGAGCAAGAAAGAGGTTTGGGGGAGGGGCATGTCACGTCATTAAAATCAACGTTTACATATAAATAAACAACATGAAATGCAGACAACAAATACTTTTAACTGCAGATAAAAATCAGCAACTGAAACAAAAGTGAAAAACTATTGAAACGACTTTACAATTTACATTTGAAACAACGCAAACACGAACATGCTTTAAGCCATATACACATATACATATACATATACATATACATATATATGTAGTCTTAACCAATGTGTAGAGAGCAGAGGAATCTACTGGAAAGCGCAATAAGATTGCCAACTTCCTTCTACTGAGCTGTTTTGTCTTGGCCAACGCTCTGCTCATTTACAATTCCAATTATGCACAACATTTTCTAATTACACGACCATCAACACCAGTTGCTGCTGTGCCCATGCTATTCCTGCAGCACTGATGTATCCCGCTTTGTATATCTATATATACATATATATATATATATATATACATTAACGGATACGTCGTCGCGCTGATTTCATTTGACTACCAGACGGCTTGAAAGATGGTCATGACTTTGGCGTGGGCCGTTGCCGTTGCTCATTATGATGTTGTTCATTAACATTATTATCATCATTATTACATACTTACATTTATACTCACATGCACACATATATATCCACATCCACATCTACAGCCACATCATCATGGTTGTTGTCGGCTTTAGTTTTTGTTGCACGCCATAATTATCGTATGTTTTTAATGTGCAGCTAATTGTGTTGCAATCATTCGTATATGACCAGTGTACACTGTACAACATGCGCAAGCATTTTAATTGCAACAAAGCAACAATTTTTTTTTATTTTATTATTGCTGTTGTTGCTGTATTTATTTTTTGCATTGTATGTAAGTATTTATATTTCAATTTCTTTCTGATTACATTACACATACGCCGTGTTTGCATTCATTATATTATATATGCATGTCTCTCTCTCTCTCTCGCTCTCTCTCTCGATCGCTCTGTCTCTGTCTTACTTAGTATTTATTGCTAGCTATCTCGCTCTCACTTTGGGCTTTTTTCAACAGCTGCTAAATTAGTTCAACACTTCAGTTGACGGCATGTTCCATTGGCATGACATTCAACTGACAGTTGGTAATCTCTGGCATGTTGGCAATTTCTGACAGACCAACTGACAGACGAAGAGGCAAACAGTAAAACAACAACAGCAACAACAGCAACGGGCGGAAAGACGCTGTAAAACGAGGCGACAGCAACAGCCACAGCTACAGCTTTACGGCTGCTACTGCCAACAGCATAAACTACACTGAGAAAAATCTATACTGAAATTAATATGAAATTCAAATATGATTAAGCAAAGAGCGAAACGTCTGTTGGAAAGAGAACTTTATGTTTAACAAAAGAGTTTTCTATCTCTGCTTCATTTTCTCTAAAGTTTCCAAGGCAAGAATTGACAAAATATGTTCACATTTCTCACAGTGTATATACAATGTCTTATGTTGTCTAAAGTTAGTTGCATGCGTTGTTGTTACAAATAAAATTGTTGCATTTAAGCAGTTACAATGCTTCTTGCTGCCTGCCTGTTTTATTGAGAGACAAAAGACAGAGAGAGAGAGAGAGATAGGACAACTCTTTTGTTATGCAATTTTGGGGTGGCAACTCTTTTGGCATACCTGAGGGCAGCTTGTAAATTTTCAATGTTGATGTTTTTATTATGATTAACGTAATGGGTGTGGCTAGATGGATTTCCGAGCCAATTATCATTGCGTTGGCTTTAAGTTGTTTTTGTTTTGTGTTTCCGTTTTCAACTTGTTTTGTATCTGGCTAAATGTGTTTATGTGTGTGGGTGTTGCCAACAGTTTGCAACAATTGTGGAATGTCGCTTCTGATGCATTTCCACTTGGTAACAAGGTATTCGGTTATTTTTTTGTTTTCAATATAGCCAAAAGCCAGACGAAGCGACGACTTTTGAATGTTCCAATGCTGAAGCATAAGCTGAAAACCACCTGCTGAGCTCTGGACACAAGGCACTGTAATCAGTTAAATGGCCCAAAGAATGGGAACGTTAAGAGCAGGGTGTACAGACTATAGATTCCAACACCACTGACATTTGACTGTGGTGCCACAATGAACACGCCATAAACCAAAAGTCAAACAAAAAATTAATAAAAACTCAGACAGACGCGGATCGACACTGGGCAACGATCAACGATCAGAATGGTTAGTGGTCACTGGTCACTGGTCACTGGAACCTTAGCAGTTGCCTCGTTTCTCTCTTTTCTCTCTTTTTCTTATTTTTTGCATATCGAACGATCGATCAATATATAAACAAGGGTATGGATAAGCCAAATGCAGACACAGGCAACACTACCTAACTGTGTGTGTGTGTGTGTGTGTATAAGCTGTGTGTGTGTGTGTGTTTATAGGACTTTGCATAATTCTCCCTCTCAGGTTGTGTTAGCCTTACGACCCGAAAAAAACAACTTTTTGGGCATTAAAAGCGCATATAAAACTGTCAAATTGTTTTGTGTTGGCCAAAAGTTATGAGCCATCATTAGCGTTCAGTGTTGTATGCAGTTTGTTAAGTGAAATTCGAAAAAAGTAAACAGGATTCTTTAGGTTGTCTTAACTGTCTGGCCTTAAGTTGCCTTTACTACCACATACTGCTATACATAAATACATATATACATGCATATATATAAGTTTATATATAAGTTTTTGGGTCTAACGCATGTGTTGACAGCTTATTAATGTCTGGCCATAAATTGTTAGCCAAAAAAGCTGCAAATTTCAACGGAGTAGAGCAACAGTGTTGCAAGATAATTGATTAATATTTTACATATTGAATTGAACTCAACTAATTACTGATTTCTCTAGACTCAAAGCTGTTTACCACAATAGTTTTTCCTTCATTAGAAAAATGTGTGTGCAACATTTTGTGGGTGGTCTTTAATTGCAGCTAGAGAAGACTAGAAAAATGAAAATAAATCGCTGCTTCTATTGGGAAAACTCATCATAAACACACAGAGAGATAGGGAGAGAGAGAGAGAGAGGCAGAGAGAGAAGTTATGCCTCTGCCACAAGCTGTCAAAAGCGACAGCCATAATTGCAACATCATATTGCTGCGTCATATCTATGACAGTTTAATTGTGGCTAGGAAAGCGCGCAATTACATGTCGAGCAAATTGAATATATATATATAAATATATATATATATATATGCATCTGTATATATTAGTAAAGTTGTGGAAATAAAAAATTGAAAAGAAAATTTGCATTGGCAGGCAACTTGTTAGACGGCGACTCGTGTTGCTGTTGCTTTGGCTGGTTGCTGCTGCTTTGCACCCAATTAAAATGTTTCACACGTTTGCATAATTAATACTCAAATAGCGCACACTTGTCGGTTGCAACTTGTAGTGCGTTGCACCATGCAGCACCCCTCTGCTGGTTGTTATGCCTCCTCGCCTCTTGGCGAGACGATCGGCATTTTTCTCAGAAGATTCACTTTCGCTCTCGCTCTTCTGTCGAAATATGACAGCATTTTGACAGAAATGAAGCTGGTGGCAACTTTGAACAATATTTAGGCGCATGACAAATAAAAATGTTGCAAATATGTATAAAAAATAAAGAAAAAGATAACGAAAAAAAAACAAACAGCAGCAGCAAGAAAGATATAAAAGGATGCCACAAAAGTGACAGGGAAAATGTTAGTTGGATTGCGCACAGACAAAACTGTCATCTGTCAATTTGACAGTTTAACTAGGTAATTAGTGTGTGCAACTCTTATATATGTATTAATGTATATGTATATATATATATGTGTGTGTGTGTGTGTGTATATCTATGTATATGTTTGTTGACTAGAAGCCAACTCGCCTGTCAGTGAGCACTAAAATATAAAGAACACTTGAGCCTGCCACAAATTCTTTACTCTTCTCTCTTGCAACAGCCACTGCCAGTGCCACTGCCACTGCCACTGCTATTGCTGCCACTAAAATATCTTTCTTCCGCTTGTAATTCATCATTTGACATGAAGTTGGAGCTGGTAGCAGCAGCTTGAAGCTGATCTGCTAGTTGACTGTTTAAAGTGATTCCCGCCTCTGATCCGCCACTGGGCGCACTCACTTCCTGCTATCCCAGTGTGTCTCTGTGTGTGTGTTGTTGCATTTTGCTACTGCTGCTGCAATTACAGCACATTTTAAGTGCTTCAATGCTTTGGCTTTAGTTTCAGCTTCATTGCGATTGCAACTGTAGCGCGTCGTCATCATCATCGTTGCGTTTGTCATTCGAGTGGAACCCAAACAGACGAGTTCGCAAATAAATCATTCAGCTGCAACTCCACTTGCTCCCCTTTTACAGTTTTCCCCCAGTTTTCCCCCCACTTTTTGCTTTTCCTTTCTACTTTAGTTGCAAGTTTTGTTTTGAAATGTCGCGGAAAATTATGTTGTACTTCTACAAAGTGACTTCTATGGCCAATTGAGTGTTTCCCTGCACACATATATATATATATATATATATATATATATATAGATGATTCTTCAATTGCTGCAAGATCTTTTATTAATTGGTTTATGTTGCAAAGCTGTCAAAATCTGTACGGATCCTAAGGATCAACATATCAATATGTTGCACTCAGCTTCATTTTTGTTTTGCTGCCTGTAAATGAACTCACCTTGAATGATCCGTTTTAAAGGGGGGGGGGGGGTTTAACTGCTGAGGTTACACCCCCTTCCAGCTGCTGCGCTATGTAATCTTTGGTTTGGTTGTGAGCTTTTCATTGTGAAACCATTCATTTGTGGCAAATGAATATGTAAAGTATTTAGCAACTACTCGCAGTTAATTGGCCAGTTGGTTAACATTTCAGGCTCAGCATATCAAGGATTAAAAGATGCATCTGCCCAGAGCACTTGACGGTTTCCATTTAATGAACTGTTTTTAGCCTTTCATTTTATAGTTGCTTTGTGTTGCATGCAACAGCAGCAGCGGCAGCGGCAGACACATCATTATTTAAATCACCTGTAATCAAGTTCAAACGTCAAAAAACTAGAAAACTAGAGCAACACCAGACACACACACACATACATATGTACACACGCTCACACACAGAAACACACATACATGAGTCAGCGATCAAAACAACATCAAAACCGATTTAAAATCGATTAACCTGTTTCTCTGTGGCACTTCATAAGCCAAGTTGCTGTTGCTGCTGCGGCAGACGCCGAAAAACGTGTGCGGCAACAACAACAACAACAACGGCCAACAGGTTGATTTACGGCAAATTCTCACATGTCAGAGTAACAACAGCAACAGCAACAACAACAACAACAACAACAACAACATATTGCAAGTTGCGGCTGCAGCAAAGAAAAACAAAAAGTAACATGTAAAGAACACAGAAATGTTGCCGCTGTTGTTGCTGCCGCTGCTGCTGTTCTTGTTGCTGCTGCTCTTCTTGTTGTTGTTGTTGTTGTTGTTGTATGCATCGCCAACGACGCCGACAGAACGTTCAGCAACGAACACGCCCACCACATGAAGGCAAAAGGGTAACAGCAACACCAACAACAACAACAACTCAGCTTAAACTGAGGTGAGAAAATGTTTGATTAGAATTTGGCCTAAACCATAGACTTTGGCTCTTTGCGTGTGTCTACAAGATCATTTTTATTTTACTCTCCTTTTGTTTTTTTTTTTTTTTTAGTTTTTTTTGTTGTATTTTTTTCATTCTTTTTTCTGCTTTTCTTTGTTGCTGCCGCCGCCAGTAGCTTTTGATCCAAAACAAGCAACGATCTATGAAGAGTTATTAAAAATAATGCCAGCATTATAGTATAAAGTTAATTTGATGTTTAAAAAAGGCAAAAACACTTTTTGTTAACTAAAGCACATTAAGAAGTAGAAGAAGAAGCAGCTATGTACAGCTATCGATATGTGTAACGGTAACTTGTTCTAAGCCAATTGCCATTTATCAATTTTAATTTGGTTGCTTAAATTTAAAGTAATTTAATTTGCTTTAAATAGGTTTTTCCTTGCGCTGCTTTTCCCCTCTCCCTAACCTTGTTTACCCCTTCATTTACTTCCGTTATGCATCCTTGTTTATACGCCCGCAGCTAAGCTCAATTTCACGCCCAATTCTTAAAAATAAAAAAATAAAAAAAAATAAATTTACAATTTTAATTTATTAAGCGTAAAAATTTTCTAAATTACGCTCATTGCACTGAGAATCCAATAGGCGAACGAAGGGGTTGTTAATCCGGCGTAACAGTTGTTGTTGTTGTTGTTGTTGTTGTTGTTGTTGTTGTTGTTGTTGTTTCTGTTGTTGTTGTTGTAATTGCTATGCCGAGTGCCAAGTTGTGATATTTCGCACATTTAACCCTCTTTTCTTCTCTCTTTAACTGTTACTGATGATGGCTGCTGCTGCTGCTGCTGCTGCTTTTTTTGGCTTTGTTGTCTTTTGATTCTTTCCCCCTTTTTTTTTTGGCCAAGGGTTAACCTTAACCAAAGGGGCGGAATCTTTTGTATATGCCACAAGGCAACTCTATTTGTTAGGGTTGACTTAATCAGTGAGCGCCTCTTGACTTTATTTGGTAACTCTTTGTTGCTGCCTTTGTGTGTGTGTGTTGTGTGTGTTTGGCCAAGTTGACAGTTTATTTTACTGTTGTTATCTATGGTCTCATTAACGGTTTAAATCGCTATGAATGCTTCAATGATTCGTTTTGTTATTTTAACTAGAAATCAACTGCTGCTGCTGCTGTTGCTGTTGCTACTATTGCTGCTACTTTTGCTGCTGCTGTTGCGGCTATTTCTGCTGTTGTAGCTATTTCTTATGCTGTTTCAGTTTCTGTTTGTTGCCACTAAAAATCATTCAAGTTTGAAATCAGTTTCAGTGGGACAACCCAATATAAGAAGCAGCCGAAGTAGAAACAATCTTAATCAAATTCTAAGTTAACAACTAAAAAATGACTGTTTCTTCTTCTTCTTTATTTAAGTATATAACAATTATATCTTAGTTAAACATTTTGTCTCTTATATAACGTGCTTTAACATGTCAAATTCTTTATCGACTTATAAGCAGCTCTACGTGACTCTATTGAGTGCTTTGGATTTTAGAATTTGGTTTTTTTTCGTTTTGAAGAATCTGTAAATTTTGTACACAAGTTGTTGAAACAAGACATTAAACATGTGTTAATAATAATATTGTAAAATTGTTGCTTAAATTTGTTGTGTAACATGTGCCATGAATGTGACTTTTACAATAATATTTTTGGATGTAAAATTTTAATGTAATATTTCTAGGTTTGCATAACTCCTGAGCAGAATTCAAAGAATTTGAAATTGTTTTCTCTTTTATTTAGAACAAATTAAGAAGTTGACAAAGCTGATAAATCTACGCTTGTATTAGAGTTATTAAACAGTTATTATCATTCTTATAAATAAGCTTGAATTAACTAAGAAAACTTAAGATTTTGTCTGTCTTATAAAATAAGTAAACGCAGCGTGTTAAAAGCTACAAAATATATGTGTGTGTAAGCAGAGAGAGGGAGAGAGCAATACAGTGTGCGAAGGAGGGGAAATTTATAATGATGACAATGATGATAGACAACAAATGACATAAGGAACCAACTCTTTGCCCATTGTCTTGTATAAGTGTAGTGTAAGTATTACTCGCTTTGTTGCCAACTGAAGCGTTATCAACATGCATGCAATTTACTCATCATCACAGATCAAAAGGTGATAGCAGACATGTTACCTTATAATTGACGCGAAGATGAGTCAAAATGAATTATTACTGCAACTAATACGAGTTGCCGCCGTCGCTGTGGCAATTACCAAGGAATATCTCAAAGCAGCCATGGCCACCACCAACTATTAACAACCAACAACAAACTATCAACAACCAACTACCAAATACCAACTACCAACTACCAAAACCACCAACTATCAACATAAGGAAAACTGGGCAAAAAGTGCAAACTGCAAAACGCCTTGAGTCGAGTGCGCCTATGCTGAAAGACAATAACGCTTAATAATGAGCTGTAAAGTTTATTAATTGCCCTCGCGAATTTGCCGTATAGAACGACTCGAGCTACTCTCTTTACTCGCTCTCACTCCAACTTACACACTCAATATGCAGCTCTAACTCTCTATCTCTGTCTTTGCTTGCTGATATAAGCAACTTTATACAAGTTATTGCTAATGAGCCATTTGCGTGTTTGTCAATTTTTTGCAATGTGTTTGTGTGTGTTTTTTATATATATATATATATTTTTATATTTTCAAAAGAGCCAAAGAAACTAACTTTATATTAAAAGAAAATTATTCAAAATTTTGTTTAAAATAAATATACCCTAAAATATACATTAGGCGCAAAGCAAGGGAATTTAAGCATTTGACAAATGTTTGTCACATTTCACAAAGAATAAATATTAAGCTTATAAATAGATAAGAAATCATAACTAAATGTTATACTCTACACTTCATATATAACCTACTATATAATAAAAGTATTCTTAGTGTATTTTTATACCCATTTCCTGGGTATCTGATAGTCTAACAAATGGTTTCTTACTGTAAACTACGCCATGTGTCATAGTTCACTTGTAATTAATTTAAATTTGTTGCAAGTATACATGTATACTTGGCCATATGTTGCATGTATCAATGTTGCTTGTAAAACATCAAATTAACTTTATACTATAATGCTGGCATTATTTTTAATAACTCTTCATAGATCGTTGCTTGTTTTGGATCAAAAGCTACTGGCGGCGGCAGCAACAAAGAAAAGCAGAAAAAAGAATGAAAAAAATACAACAAAAAAAAACAAAAGGAGAGTAAAATAAAAATGATCTTGTAACCAGCAAAGAGCCAAAGTTATGGTTTAGCCAAACAGCGGCAACATTTCTGTGTTCTTTACATGTTACTTTTTGTTTTTCTTTGCTGCAGCCGCAACTTGCAATATGTTGTTGTTGTTGTTGTTGTTGTTGTTGCTGTTGCTGTTGTTACTCTGACATGTGAGAATTTGCCGTAAATCAACCTGTTGGCCGTTGTTGTTGTTGTTGTTGCCGCACACGTTTTTCGGCGTCTGCCGCAGCAGCAACAGCAACTTGGCTTATGAAGTGCCACAGAGAAACAGGTTAATCGATTTTAAATCGGTTTTGATGTTGTTTTGATCGCTGACTCATGTATGTGTGTTTCTGTGTGTGAGCGTGTGTACATATGTATGTGTGTGTGTGTCTGGTGTTGCTCTAGTTTTCTAGTTTTTTGACGTTTGAACTTGATTACAGGTGATTTAAATAATGATGTGTCTGCCGCTGCCGCTGCTGCTGTTGCATGCAACACAACAGAGGCATAACTTCTCTCTCTGCCTCTCTCTCTCTCTCTCCCTATCTCTCTGTGTGTTTATGATGAGTTTTCCCAATAGAAGCAGCGATTTATTTTCATTTTTCTAGTCTTCTCTAGCTGCAATTAAAGACCACCCACAAAATGTTGCACACACATTTTTCTAATGAAGGAAAAACTATTGTGGTAAACAGCTTTGAGTCTAGAGAAATCAGTAATTAGTTGAGTTCAATTCAATATGTAAAATATTAATCAATTATCAACACTGTTGCTCTACTCCGTTGAAATTTGAGCTTTTTTGGCTAACAATTATGGCCAGACATTAATAAGCTGTCAACACGTAACAAAACTTATATATAATTATATATA
>JBAMBS010002082.1:0-73570 GCA_037044455.1 Zygothrica quintamaculata
ATAAACTGTTAATGAGCAAAGAAATATTGATTGTTGATATTATGTTTGATTTAATTGGAGAATACATTTTGGTGAAACCAATTAAATGCAACTAAATTATAATGTATTAAATGGGTATTATACTCTAGAAATAGACTTTTTGTAGACACTTCACTAAACTGAAACTATAATTAGCTGCATTTAGCGGCAAGTGTGGGGTGGCGCATTATTCTATATATAAAATTCTTATTGTTAACGCATTGGGATAAGCTTTGCTCAGCTGTTAGACACGGCTGTTGGTACGTATATTCACATATGCTTACACACATAGCAGAAAACGAGGACAGTTAGAGGCACAATTCTATCCGTCCTCTGTCTGCTGTTGGCTGGGGCACATGTAAATGCCAGCAAAGTGCTCTGCCTACCGTTAGATCTTTACAAGCTCCGCCCATTTTTTTAAAGAGATACAAAGCACATCACGTGTATGTTTATAGATGAATGTGTAAGATGCAAACGCATACGACGTGTCTGCTGTAAATTGCAGTTACAAGTGACAAAATCGCGTTTTGTACATGTGATGCGACTTTTGTCTGCAGCATCCAAGCACACAAACAGAACCAACTCCAGGAACAGGAAGGCAACAGCTACACATGTTTGAAGCAAGCTCGTCTCTGGTAGCAGTAATGTCCTTAAAAGGCAGCCAGGCGTACAACTTGCAAGGAAAACTATTTGTCACAACATTCCTTCAACACTGGGATTAAGTTCTCACTTGTCTACTTTGCTTTCCCTCACTTCTTTCTTCCTCTCATGTCTGTCTATAACTCTAACAACTTCTCCTACGTTTGTGCGCAATACCACAAAACGTTTTGATGCAGCGAATTGCCGATTTACTTTTAAAATGGATGCAACGTCAGATACAAGAAGAAGATATCAGGAGTCGTAGGAAATGTGACTCAATTGTCACACTTCTTGCAGTATATATTTTTTTTTATATATTTATTTTAATTAAATATATTATAAATTGATTATGAATCAACTGTCGGATTGATATTTTTAACTAGAATATTAAATCAGACTAAACGTTAAATGTATTCAACTTATTTTAACACTTTGACTTTGCCCTTATAAATAATTAAAAAATTATACATTTTTTTACACCTAGCAACTTTATTCCTTTTCAAACTTAAACTTAAACTAAATAGAACTGAGAAAATTAACAGTGTTCATTTTTAATTCAATGGTCAATGAAACATGTACAACAGTTTATCATAGGCATTGATTCGTCTTGAAGAATCTGAATTTTTTAGATAAAAAGAAGACTGAAAATTAATAACAATCGTTGTAGTAAGAGCTAACATAAATATATATATATATGTGATATATGGAAAACGCTTAGTTGCCACTTGCTTCATGACAGCTAGCAAATTGCGAGGGGCAACAGCAACATTAGAAGATACATGTGTCTAAATTCGTATTGAGTGCAAAGAAAAAGTAAAAACAATGGAAATGGGAATGGAAAAGGAAAAGGAAAAGGAAAGAGTGTACATTAAAAATCTGCGCTTCCGGCAAAGTGCTTAACAAAAGCAGTTTCAGCTCTTCAATTGAATGAGAAATGCATTTAAAGTGTTTGAGGCGAAATACCAAAATAAAATACAAAATACTTAGCAAAAAACAAAAAAATAGAGAAAGAGAAATTTGTATTTGTGGGTGGCGATTGGTAGCATAGGGGCTTTGAAGGTAGAATCCCCATATAGATTTATATGCCACACACAATAGCTCTCTATCTAAGAGCAACCCACATGCAACATACTCGTAGCATGTTTGATTTGCTTTGGGGTTGGTTGCCATTCTCTTTATTTTTTAATTCAATATCGCTTGGAGGTATTTTTATGTATTTTTTCTCTACTATATTTTGTATTTTGTGGGTTCTGACAGGCCTAACTGGGACACACACCAACACACACAAAATGGATTCATAGAGAAGTTGTTTTGTAATCCGCTTTTAAAATAATGAAAAAATATATATATTCTATTTATGTGGGTAAGCAAATGCAACATAAACCAAAACAAACTTTTCTTTTGGTAATTTTTTTAGAATTTATAGAAAAAATTATGCATGAACGAACGGTACTTCTGATAATTAAAGTGATTTTCCTCCATAAAAACTGAAGCAATGACGCAAATGAATTAATTTTGGAAAATTTCTTTTATAATATATTTGAGAGGGACGAAAGACAAAGAAAGTTTTTTTTTTATTTTTTTTTTTTTTTTTTTTTTTTTTTATTATTATTATTAAGGAAGCCGAGGTCCTAAGACCTCTTTGTGTCCTTTTTATCAAAAAATTAAACCCAATTGGGCGCACCGGCTAACCACTAAGGTGTAGCTTATTAAATATAATTAAACATCAAATTTGCCTCCTTCTGGGCATTCGACTTATGAGGTTATGAGGTCGACGTCTTTTTAGGCGTCGTCCTGGGCGAGTTCTAGTCAGCCTTTTGGCTAACCTATTGCTGTGGTTATTAATGCGACTATTGTACCGACTTGAGTGAAAATTAATTTGCTGGAATGCTGTGGCAACTTTCAGATCACTGTGTAATGTTTTGTTTCTGACATACCACTCACATCCAGTGATAAGCCTAAGCACTTTATTTTGAGCTATTTGGATAAGTTTTATTTGGCTATCGCAAGCAAGCCCCCAAATTTGACAGCCATAAATCCAAATTGGTGCAATTATTTGCCTGTAAATGGTGAGTTTGTTGCTGAGAGATAATTTGCTTTTCGGACTCAGAAGCCAATAATATCTTCCCACAGCGGCCCTGATCCTAGTCTTTAGCACCCTGATATGGGCTGCAAAACAGAGCCTCCTGTCCAAAATAATCCCTAAATACCTTGCATGATTTGCTTGCTCGACAGGAGTTCCATCAAGCATTATTGCTGGCGATGTGTTCCTTTTTAGTGTGAAACAAACGTTCGTACATTTTCCTTTATTAATGGCAATATTTGAGCTTCTTGCCCAATCTTCAAATGATGCTGCATATTCCTGTAGCCCATCAGCAGCTTCATATTCGCATTTCGCCCTGTACGTGACGCACACGTCATCAGCGAATGTAGCCAGTTAAAGAAAGTTAACCATGAATTAATATTCATAAGTATTCATTAATTTTATGTTCTAATTAATAGACAATTTTCTCACTCTATTTCTATTAAATTTAAATTTGTTTAATATTGAAGGCATAAACTAGGCTTAAAGAAAAACAAGGTCAGAACACTCACAAGTTGTCAAAAGCAATTTAAATTTGTTTTTAAATCTGGTTTATAATAAGATTCATTTGAATGTTACTACTAAACTCTATTTCTAATGCATTTAACTGCAACTTACTTTAATAGTTACTTTTGGTAAAGGAAGTGAACGTAGGTGTAGTTGTGGCAATTGCTGCATTGTAATCATATTGGCAGCCAACAGTGTGTGCAATTCCAAGTTTGTAGCTGATTTGTAGGTTGCAGCAGGCAATAATTCAATGCTCTCTGAAGAGCATTGCTGCACAGGCTTCTAATGCATGGGTAAAAGCATCTACACAACACATTACTGGAAATCCAAACAGCTTCGATGTCGTCGATGTCAGTTTACCACCAGGCGGTAGACTGTGGCATGGTGGTGGTTGTTGGTATTATTGTTGTTGTTGTTGTTGTTGTTGTTGTTGTTGTTGTTGTTGTTGTTGTTATTCGTGGTAAGAGTTTACTGGTTGCCGACTGACTGCAACTGCAATCCGTCTCTTTTGCCTCTGCCCTCTCGGCCCTGTCTGTCCTTTTGTCTATTACTTTGGAGTTAGGGTCGGTGGCATATGCGCCCGGTTGACGCCTTGAGTGCAATCGCTTGCACCTTTGAAGCGTGTCTGTTTTGCACCACCAACAGTGACGCTTTATTCAACAGAAGGCCCAACGGATATGTATGATGGGATGACGCCAACCGTCCGTCGAATACAATCTCCGACACCCTCTGCTCTATTCATTTAAATATATTCGTCTCTCCCACTCCCTTTAAATACTTAGTGCATAAATCGTAAGGCAAATGATCTATATTCAGCTTCATATGAATAAAATATATACGAAGTTCTTATGTGTTATATAAAGGATTTGTATCTTACTAAATTTAAATATCCCGCACTTTATTTTCTTGTTTTTTTTTTTTGTACGTCTTGAAGTTAAATAAATCTAAGTCTTATATATATATATATATATATATATAGATATATAGGGTATATTTTAGTTGAGCTTCTAAAGTTTTCCATCCAATTTGCTGTTTTTGTAAACACATACGCGCATTTACAATACAACATGCAATTTGTCTCAGTTGTTTCCCCTTTGGGCTTCATTTGCAACACTTCATCTTCACCTTGATGCACCAGTGTTGAGTGTGTGTTGGCTATGTGTTGGGTGTGTGTGGTGTTGGCTTTGGTTTTTGTCATTGCCATTATAATTGATAGCGTATAATATCGTTGCTTTCCACAGATTCTGATTCTGATTCTGATTCCGTGCTTCTCCAAAAATCCACTTCTCACCGTTTGTCTGTGCTCTTCTCTATGCCTTCATTTCCCCTGTCCTTCGTTGCTGCGTCTCATCGTTTACTTTTATGCAAATTTTCGTGCAAATTGCTTTTAATGCATTTTGAATGCAATTTGTGTTTTGTACGTTGGAATTGAAGTTGCACAAAAACTCGTAATTGAAACTGAAAGATTTTAATTTAATTTGAGTTTCTGTTTCTCTTATCTCCGTATCCCGGTTTGTCTCTCTTATTTATCTTTATCACCCTCCCCACACTTACCCACTGTCATTAAGCTTACACATACATATATACATCTATATATAAAATGTATATACACTTTAATTTTGTTTTAGGGGAGTTTTGTCTGTGCTGTTTAGTGGTGTTTTTCTCTGTTCAATATTGTGTGTATATTTATATCTGTTTGTTGTTTTAATACGTATACGGGCTGTAATAGAATCGGTCTATATTTACAAAGTGTATTGGTAGTCTCTTTGACTTTCAAAATAGCTAAAAGGGAGTAATGGATAATCGAAAAGTATGTAACAGGTAGAAATAATCATCGGAGACCCCATAAAGTATATATTCTTGATCTATCTATCTGCCTGTTTGACAGAAGGACTAAAAACTGAATACCAGCATTGGCCATTGTCCCAAAATAATGCACTGATTCCAAATTTGTGAACATTCAAATGAAATGGCTAATAAAAATACGACAACTCCCACCCCAAAGGAAACCCCAAAAACACAATCAAAACTGACGCTTTTTATAACAAAACAAAAAAATACTCTTTGCGTACTAAAGTTGTTTTTGTTTGGCATCTTTTAAGCAACATTTTTAGTGGCTATTTATGTGGCAGTTTTGAAAAGGGCAAAAAAGTCCCAAGCCTAGTAGATACAAAGCTGTCACTTTTTGAAGGGTTATTTTTAAGGGTTTAGCCTTTTTAACAACACTTGAACATTAAACTGAAAGATAATCTGCTTAAATTTTAATTCACTTATTTTTTATTAAAAAAAATAACTTAATTTTTATTTAACATTAATTTCATTGACAATTATATTTAATTTCTGTAATATACTTTTACTTTCATAGAGCTCAATTTATTTTTTACTGGCTATATCCTAATACTCAACTGAATAATCGATAAGAGTAACTTAATAAAATTATTGTTCAGTATAGTAAAACAAGTACAATAGAAATTTTTACTGTATGTTTATGAGTGGATATAATATATATAATTAGCAGTAATTAGTATTAGGCTACATCTTAAAGGTAGTTATAAACCACTTTGATGAATATGTGATTTTAATGCTTATGCAGCAACTAGATGCTGTTGCTGTTCTACAAGCCATTTTTTTTTGAAATTGTTTATTTGACTCAAGCTCAGACCCATCAAAGGCACCGTTTCACTCACAAGCGTTTAGTTTGTTGTAAACAATTTTTGTGCACTAATTACGAGTATACGAAAATGCTTTAAATACGACGACCACAAATCCTCTTTAGTAGATGACTAGAATGGAAGAAGGGCATTTGGTTATAGTCTGGGACAGCAGTGTAAAAGCGCCGTCTAAAGAGGGCAACTGCTGAGCGGAAATGCTTCCAAAGTCAGCCAGACAAAAGCAATTTGTTTTCTTTCATTCATGCTTTCGTTTCTTGTCTTGTCCTGTCTCTTTTTAATGGTGGTGCGTCGCCATTTTGTGCATAGAAATACAATGGCGCACGCGAAAGCGTTTTGCGGCAACTTTCACGTTGACGTTCGAGACTCGCTTATTGTTGCATACGCTGACTGCTGTTATCCCTATAACATATAACATATATATATATATATATATATATATATATATATATATATTCTGCAGTGCATATGTAACACCATAAAGTATGCAATAACATTTTATTGCAAGAACAGTACAAAGTAAAAACAGACTAAGCAATATATATGCCAAATGAGCAACGAAAGCAAAAAGTTACTCACACATTGTCTGGTCCTATCCACAACCTCAATCCCTAATCTACCATGAAGTCCATCCTTTACTCAATCCTTCTCTCATGCTCAGTCCTGCCGTTGTTTCTGTTTAGCATAAAATTTACTGCACCACGAACATTTGACATTTACGTTGCCGTATGCTTGTAAATCCTACTAATCAAATTTATTGCTCAACACAAATCCATGCACACTTACACACACACACACACACACACACACACACACAGCCAGCGACCTACTAGTAGCAAAAAGACCACAACGAACCGCACCAAACTAAACAGAACTGAACTAACCCAACCTAAGCCATACCACACCAATCTAAGAGACTGACATCCACATCCACATCCACATCCACACACTGCTCTATGACGGCAGTAGCCAGCGGGGGCTGTGTAGACACCTCAGCTGCCCACTTCAAATGCTTGGCAATATGCATATTAAATTTAATTAGAGCGACGGTAAACATAAATTCAGCCACTGGTGTACACACAACGCCTCACGACCTCCGTTTGACCCCATCCAATGCAATGACAATATCACTTAGCACACCTTGGAAGGCAAAAATGGCAAGAAGATTAGTGTCTGACACCCTTTTCGCCTACAACTAACAGATGACAACCAGGCTAATGCGCATCTTTAAATTTGGCAAAGATGGCTTAGCAAATGCCAATGTTGTTTAGAATATTAACAGTTAACTTTAACATATCTTTGAGCTAAATATCATAGCATACTCTCTGGGTTAACAGAACAAGCTCACAGCTGTTTAAAGCTGTTCTCAAAGTCGTTTATAACTACCTTTAAGATGTAGCCTAATACTAATTACTGCTAATTATATATATTATATCCACTCATAAACATACAGTAAAAATTTCTATTGTACTTGTTTTACTATACTGAACAATAATTTTATTAAGTTACTCTTATCGATTATTCAGTTGAGTATTAGGATATAGCCAGTAAAAAATAAATTGAGCTCTATGAAAGTAAAAGTATATTACAGAAATTAAATATAATTGTCAATGAAATTAATGTTAAATAAAAATTAAGTTATTTTTTTTAATAAAAAATAAGTGAATTAAAATTTAAGCAGATTATCTTTCAGTTTAATGTTCAAGTGTTGTTAAAAAGGCTAAACCCTTAAAAATAACCCTTCAAAAAGTGACAGCTTTGTATCTACTAGGCTTGGGACTTTTTTGCCCTTTTCAAAACTGCCACATAAATAGCCACTAAAAATGTTGCTTAAAAGATGCCAAACAAAAACAACTTTAGTACGCAAAGAGTATTTTTTTGTTTTGTTATAAAAAGCGTCAGTTTTGATTGTGTTTTTGGGGTTTCCTTTGGGGTGGGAGTTGTCGTATTTTTCCTCCTCAAATGAGCATTCAGTTTACCATTTTATTTGTATATATAATAATATTAATAATATAAACCTTTTCTTTAGGTATCTTTCATTCAACATCTCCGCTCTGTCTCTCTAGCTCAATTTTAAAGACAAATTATGGTATTTAACCCATATAAGAATGAAGTGTGTGTTTTCTGTGTGTATACGCTACATGTCCTCCTTCACTGTGCCTGTGGGATAAGCTAAGAGCTCATTAATGTCGCATTCATGGTGAGTCCGTAAAAACCATAAAGCTGGCTAAAATTCATTCAAGGCTTCTATCACCAGCAACAACCAACGCACTAAAACAACCTACCTTATATTTTAATAGACTGCATATAACAAAACTTTCATTCTTCCTCTCTCTCTCTCTCTCTCTCTATCTCTCTCTCTCTCTATCACTCTGAATTACTCTCTGTTTCTGTGTTTATGTGGGTGTGCTTTTGTGGAGTGACCATGTTTGAGGTAATTAACAAAAATCCCCAAAAGTGGTGGTAAAATAATTAAAATTAGCTCAATGTGCCGTAACCATTGCAAGTTTACTTCATCATTTCTGAGGGTCCTTCACTTGGGCTTAATGTTACGTAAACAATTTATACAAGAAGTTTTCGCTTTACAAATATAGATATGTAGGTCTTTATATAAGCCCATCACAACAATGAATTGATATTTAGTCATCATTTAGTTATTACCCGATATCTTTTAAATATCAGACTCTAATATAACAATATCAAAAGAAACTTACTCTTTGAGATGGTGTATCCGACTAAGTAGTTACATATATTTTAGAGTCTAATTGAATAATTAGTATTAAGTATAACTATCGATAAACTTTAATTTATTAGCCATTTCATTTGAATGTTCACAAATTTGGAATCAGTGCATTATTTTGGGACAATGGCCAATGCTGGTATTCAGTTTTTAGTCCTTCTGTCAAACAGGCAGATAGATAGATCAAGAATATATATACTTTATGGGGTCTCCGATGATTATTTCTACCTGTTACATACTTTTCGATTTTGCACATTTCCATTAGCTCCCTTTTAGCTATTTTGAAAGTCAAAGAGACTACCAATACACTTTGTAAATATAGACCGATTCTATTACAGCCCGTATACGTATTAAAACAACAAACAGATATAAATATACACACAATATTGAACAGAGAAAAACACCACTAAACAGCACAGACAAAACTCCCCTAAAACAAAATTAAAGTGTATATACATTTTATATATAGATGTATATATGTATGTGTAAGCTTAATGACAGTGGGTAAGTGTGGGGAGGGTGATAAAGATAAATAAGAGAGACAAACCGGGATACGGAGATAAGAGAAACAGAAACTCAAATTAAATTAAAATCTTTCAGTTTCAATTACGAGTTTTTGTGCAACTTCAATTCCAACGTACAAAACACAAATTGCATTCAAAATGCATTAAAAGCAATTTGCACGAAAATTTGCATAAAAGTAAACGATGAGACGCAGCAACGAAGGACAGGGGAAATGAAGGCATAGAGAAGAGCACAGACAAACGGTGAGAAGTGGATTTTTGGAGAAGCACGGAATCAGAATCAGAATCAGAATCTGTGGAAAGCAACGATATTATACGCTATCAATTATAATGGCAATGACAAAAACCAAAGCCAACACCACACACACCCAACACATAGCCAACACACACTCAACACTGGTGCATCAAGGTGAAGATGAAGTGTTGCAAATGAAGCCCAAAGGGGAAACAACTGAGACAAATTGCATGTTGTATTGTAAATGCGCGTATGTGTTTACAAAAACAGCAAATTGGATGGAAAACTTTAGAAGCTCAACTAAAATATACCCTATATATCTATATATATATATATATATATATATAAGACTTAGATTTATTTAACTTCAAGACGTACAAAAAAAAAAAACAAGAAAATAAAGTGCGGGATATTTAAATTTAGTAAGATACAAATCCTTTATATAACACATAAGAACTTCGTATATATTTTATTCATATGAAGCTGAATATAGATCATTTGCCTTACGATTTATGCACTAAGTATTTAAAGGGAGTGGGAGAGACGAATATATTTAAATGAATAGAGCAGAGGGTGTCGGAGATTGTATTCGACGGACGGTTGGCGTCATCCCATCATACATATCCGTTGGGCCTTCTGTTGAATAAAGCGTCACTGTTGGTGGTGCAAAACAGACACGCTTCAAAGGTGCAAGCGATTGCACTCAAGGCGTCAACCGGGCGCATATGCCACCGACCCTAACTCCAAAGTAATAGACAAAAGGACAGACAGGGCCGAGAGGGCAGAGGCAAAAGAGACGGATTGCAGTTGCAGTCAGTCGGCAACCAGTAAACTCTTACCACGAATAACAACAACAACAACAACAACAACAACAACAACAACAACAACAACAACAATAATACCAACAACCACCACCATGCCACAGTCTACCGCCTGGTGGTAAACTGACATCGACGACATCGAAGCTGTTTGGATTTCCAGTAATGTGTTGTGTAGATGCTTTTACCCATGCATTAGAAGCCTGTGCAGCAATGCTCTTCAGAGAGCATTGAATTATTGCCTGCTGCAACCTACAAATCAGCTACAAACTTGGAATTGCACACACTGTTGGCTGCCAATATGATTACAATGCAGCAATTGCCACAACTACACCTACGTTCACTTCCTTTACCAAAAGTAACTATTAAAGTAAGTTGCAGTTAAATGCATTAGAAATAGAGTTTAGTAGTAACATTCAAATGAATCTTATTATAAACCAGATTTAAAAACAAATTTAAATTGCTTTTGACAACTTGTGAGTGTTCTGACCTTGTTTTTCTTTAAGCCTAGTTTATGCCTTCAATATTAAACAAATTTAAATTTAATAGAAATAGAGTGAGAAAATTGTCTATTAATTAGAACATAAAATTAATGAATACTTATGAATATTTATTCATGGTTAACTTTCTTTGTCTTTCGTCCCTCTCAAATATATTATAAAAGAAATTTTCCAAAATTAATTCATTTGCGTCATTGCTTCAGTTTTTATGGATGAAAATCACTTTAATTATCAGAAGTACCGTTCGTTCATGCATAATTTTTTCTATAAATTCTAAAAAAATTACCAAAAAAAAAGTTTGTTTTGGTTTATGTTGCATTTGCTTACCCACATAAATAGAATATATATATTTTTTCATTATTTTAAAAGCGGATTACAAAACAACTTCTCTATCAATCCATTTTGTGTGTGTTGGTGTGTGTCCCAGTTAGGCCTGTCAGAACCCACAAAATACAAAATAAAGTAGAGAAAAAATCCATAAAAATACCTCCAAGCGATATTGAATTAAAAAATAAAGAGAATGGCAACCAACCCCAAAGCAAATGAAACATGCTACGAGTATGTTGCATGTGGGTTGCTCTTAGATAGAGAGCTATTGTGTGTGGCATATAAATCTATATGGGGATTCTACCTTCAAAGCCCCTCTGCTACCAATCGCCACCCACAAATACAAATTTCTCTTTCTCTATTTTTTTGTTTTTTGCTAAGTATTTTGTATTTTATTTTGGTATTTCGCCTCAAACACTTTAAATGCATTTCTCATTCAATTGAAGAGCTGAAACTGCTTTTGTTAAGCACTTTGCCGGAAGCGCAGATTTTTAATGTACACTCTTTCCTTTTCCTTTTCCTTTTCCATTCCCATTTCCATTGTTTTTACTTTTTCTTTGCACTCAATACGAATTTAGACACATGTATCTTCTAATGTTGCTGTTGCCCCTCGCAATTTGCTAGCTGTCATGAAGCAAGTGGCAACTAAGCGTTTTCCATATATCACATATATATATATATTTATGTTAGCTCTTACTACAACGATTGTTATTAATTTTCAGTCTTCTTTTTATCTAAAAAATTCAGATTCTTCAAGACGAATCAATGCCTATGATAAACTGTTGTACATGTTTCATTGACCATTGAATTAAAAATGAACACTGTTAATTTTCTCAGTTCTATTTAGTTTAAGTTTAAGTTTGAAAAGGAATAAAGTTGCTAGGTGTAAAAAAATGTATAATTTTTTAATTATTTATAAGGGCAAAGTCAAAGTGTTAAAATAAGTTGAATACATTTAACGTTTAGTCTGATTTAATATTCTAGTTAAAAATATCAATCCGACAGTTGATTCATAATCAATTTATAATATATTTAATTAAAATAAATATATAAAAAAAAATATATACTGCGAGAAGTGTGACTCAATTGTCACATTTCCTACGACTCCTGATATCTTCTTCTTGTATCTGACGTTGCATCCATTTTAAAAGTAAATCGGCAATTCGCTGCATCAAAACGTTTTGTGGTATTGCGCACAAACGTAGGAGAAGTTGTTAGAGTTATAGACAGACATGAGAGGAAGAAAGAAGTGAGGGAAAGCAAAGTAGACAAGTGAGAACTTAATCCCAGTGTTGAAGGAATGTTGTGACAAATAGTTTTCCTTGCAAGTTGTACGCCTGGCTGCCTTTTAAGGACATTACTGCTACCAGAGACGAGCTTGCTTCAAACATGTGTAGCTGTTGCCTTCCTGTTCCTGGAGTTGGTTCTGTTTGTGTGCTTGGATGCTGCAGACAAAAGTCGCATCACATGTACAAAACGCGATTTTGTCACTTGTAACTGCAATTTACAGCAGACACGTCGTATGCGTTTGCATCTTACACATTCATCTATAAACATACACGTGATGTGCTTTGTATCTCTTTAAAAAAATGGGCGGAGCTTGTAAAGATCTAACGGTAGGCAGAGCACTTTGCTGGCATTTACATGTGCCCCAGCCAACAGCAGACAGAGGACGGATAGAATTGTGCCTCTAACTGTCCTCGTTTTCTGCTATGTGTGTAAGCATATGTGAATATACGTACCAACAGCCGTGTCTAACAGCTGAGCAAAGCTTATCCCAATGCGTTAACAATAAGAATTTTATATATAGAATAATGCGCCACCCCACACTTGCCGCTAAATGCAGCTAATTATAGTTTCAGTTTAGTGAAGTGTCTACAAAAAGTCTATTTCTAGAGTATAATACCCATTTAATACATTATAATTTAGTTGCATTTAATTGGTTTCACCAAAATGTATTCTCCAATTAAATCAAACATAATATCAACAATCAATATTTCTTTGCTCATTAACAGTTTATATCCTTAACAGTTTCTATTATAAAAATTTAGTTTCATCCAAACGCATATATAAATATAGATATAAAGTTTTAGATAAATATATCTTACTACTGTGAAATATACGTGAAGTTTTACAATGAAAGAAATTTTTTCAATTTAAATTTATCGCAGAAAACAATTTATAATAAAATAATAATTGTGTGTTACACTTACGAGTAAAATCGAGTTGACGTGTGTATATATATATATATATATATATATATATATATATATATATATATATATTACATCTATAATCATCATATAATAATTATCTTTATTCTTTAAATATGTTAGCAGTATATAGTGTCAAAACTCAAATGGTATTGCAATCAATAAATGCGTTTAAAACAACTCTGAATAAACTTTCATTTCGTTTCATTGCACTTGGTAGACTTATGCGATACATATATATATATACTATATATATATATATATATATATATATATATATATGTATGTATGTATCTATAGAAATGCCTTAAGAACTCTGATGTATGAAACATAATTATTTATATAATACAAACACACACATACCACACATTTACACACCCGTATTCTACGCTCCCGTGGGATGGGATGCAGTGGTAGAATTGGGAACTGGGAACTGTAGCTATGTGGGGGTCTGACTTGCGACTCAACTGATGTGAAGATAGTATGAAAAATTGTAAGCATCTATAATCTAATTTAATCATTATCACAATTGTCTGCGCTAAGTGACGTCATGCTCAATGTTGCCTGCTGCAAGACATGTCGCAGCACTTGGATTATAAAAAAAAAAAAAAAGGAAAACAGAAAGAGAATATAAGAAAACCTGTCAGCAAAATAGGAAAAGTGTATTATTGTGTAAGAAAAATCGTCTACTACTTGACTTTGGCAGCAACAACTGCAGCTATTTCATGCTACTTTCATGCAACTTTTGTTTTTGTCAGCCACCCAATACTGCAATACTTAACTCTTGTCGTTGTACCCGTTGTTGTTGTTGTTGTTGTTGTTGTTGTTGTTGTTGTTGTTGTTGTTGTTGTTGTTGTTATTGTTGTTGTTGGTGTTACTGTTGCCGTTGTCACTGTCGTTGTCCTTGTGCTTATTGTGCCACCCTACACAGCTCGGCTTTCCTGTGACTGAAGTTAAGTGCAATTCTAACATTGTGCACCAGAGATAGGACAGCATTCCATTGTTGTGTTGACTGTTTGAAAGACTTAATTCAGTGCTCGCTTACACAGGGGCATGCGAAGCCAATTGTGCGTGCGAGTGGGCACCCTCAACCCAACCCTCCTTAACTGGCGACTACTACAACTATTCACCTCACTCATACTCATACTTACTCAAAAAAAACAAGTAAGAAGTCTGTAGTCGAGTGTACCCGACTACGAGAGCCCCTTTGCCTACATACACAGACATACACATAGTTCTACACGTACTTAAAGACATTTCGCGCGCTTTTTAGCTCCCCACGCTCCATTAAGCGATACTTAATGTATAAATTCCGTATAACTTCCGTGTTTATTGATCAATGTTAAGAGAGATTCACAGCGTAGATCAAGAATGGTGTAATTATTATATGACCCAAAGAGAAATTCGATAGGTTGAAAATTGTGCTTTTATACAAACTCGTATAGCGTACGAACATAAGGATGCAGGCGATGGGACGATAAGTTAATCGTCCTGATCTATACATACCTTTCCATTAGCTCCTTTTTAGCCTTTTTTAAGGGCGAAGAGGGAAACAAGAGCAAAAAAACTCCTTTATTGCGGAAACCTTGTTTTTGCTGCCACATTCAATGCGACATAATCCTACCTAAATGCTCCTCCAATATATAACCACCACCAACCACCAACCTCCAAGCAGTTTGTTTGTTGGCGAAGTCAACTTTTCATGTCATCCAAAAGGTTATTCTGCTACAAAAAGCTCTCTCACTCTCTCTATCTCTTTGTCTATCCCTCTGTCTGCGTACACTGAAATTAAAGATCTCACCAAATTTCAAACTTGGTAAGCTGTTTACATAAAAGGGAGGAAAAGGTCATTATACCCTTAGAATGTCAAATACTCATATACGTATCAAAATTATCGTATTCAATACTCAACCTTTTTACAAATATCAGAAATACAACAAATTACAATTATAACTAATTAAATGTAAGGAAATAGAATTAATTATAAATAATTTGTATAAATACTACTTATTATTTTACAATTCAGTTCACCTTCTTTTACATACCTGCAAAGAGAGAAAACGAAAAGGAAAGGATCATTATATATGAAATTTAAGTAATCAGAATTTGATTTTCTACACTTAATGATTAGTGGAACCAACTACCAAATGTTATGCAATAGCCTTAAGTTTAAAGAAATAAATCTGATTTTAAAATCAAATGAAACCTCAATTAAAGAGGCACAACAAAAAAAGGGCAATAGCATTCAAGCCAAGTTAGTAAATGGTAAAATCGATTCTAAGCTATTGATAGGGTTAAGTATGCAACAAAGAAGAGGTAAGAAATCAATTATATATAATATATGAACACCAGCAAGACCGTAAATAACAATATGCTTGAAAAATAAACACAGTTGGGCATAGATATAGAAAGAGAAATAGAGCGAGCAGCGAAAGGAGATATGACACAAACCTAAGAAATGATAGACAGCAATATTGTGTGGCATGGAATAAAACAATGACCTCGAACCTTGCTCTGACCCAGACTGACCCGACAATGGCATCAATAAAGAACTGTCTAGCAATTTACGCATCATTAAGCTACAGCAATTAACATAATACCCGTAGAAGAACAATTGCAGTAAGTACCAAACATAAGCACTTATATTATCTGTAAACATTGTCCATTGTTGTAATTAGGCTTAGAAAAGTTACCAACTGTATTACAGTGCAAAGGCAACGATCTACTTTTAGGTTTGATACTTTAAATATTTATTATTCTTTTAATATTTACTTCTTCTATTTATTTGCAATTATTTTTCTAAGCAATATTTATCATATATTTTACTACTACTTCTCATATATGGATAATTTGAATATTAATAATTATTAATTAAAATTAATTTGCAGTAGCATTTTCTTCATCTTCAGCAGCTGAGCATAATGAATTGACAACTAGAAAAATGAAAAGAGAAAGAGAGTGCGAAAGAGTTGCCTTCAATTGCATTCAATCGTGTTGTGTTGTGGTTATTAAAGAGACAGAGAGAGAGAGAGAGAGAGAGAGAGAGAAAGCAGACCATTAAGTCACATGAGCAAACGAATGAGCGCCTTTACTCCTCTCTTGTGTGTCACGGTCGTAAAGGCTAATGTTCCATGGTTGAATCTCTCTTTGTTTACTTGAGTTTATTGCAGTAAAACAGTTTTAGGGTCTTTTTCGTGCAGCTGTGTGAGTCTGTGTGTGTGTGCAGCTGAAAAGTGGGTGGGTGAGGTTTATAGGGTCACAACCACTTACGATTTAATGGGTGTGTCGATGTGTGTGTCTACTGCTGGCTCCGCATGTTTGTGCGCGGACAGTTTCACTGATTAATTGCTGTTAGGCACACAAAATAGGCCTACTCTATGAAACCGATGTCTGTTTGCCACAAAACTGAGGCAACTGGGAGTAATATGAGTGCATGTGTTTATATCTGTATATGTGAACTTTATAGTTCAATTGAAACACAACACAAGAATTGCTTCTAAACAAAACATTACATTACAGATAGCAAAAAATTTATAGTTGTAACTAGTGGAAGATGGTTAATAAGTAACAATATCAAGTAGAAACCTGGATATTATTATACTATAGTCATTATATATCAATTTGGGTTGACATTTGCAGCAGACCCCTAGCAATTATTGGCTTATTGATGACAAAAAAAGTAAATGTATAGAAACCTTCTACTGACATATCTCAAATCAATCATCATCGATCAATTTCAAATCGCTTTAAAGGCTATAGAAATTAACCATTGAATTCTTATCGAAACCGAAGAAATGGGGCAAAGCCAGACAGAGAAATAGCGATAAAGAGGCATAAAAAAAGAATGCTATAAAAACTTGCTTCAACATTTTTCCACATTTTTCTTACTTCCTTACTCTGTTAATTAAGAGCTAAAACTAAAGTAAAACATTTTGAGTTATCTTAAAGTGCAACTAGTTCATCCGATGTTGCCGCATCGTCGTCTAATTTGCGCAGGTTTGACCACTAATCGGTTGAGGAGGTGTTTACTTACGCAAATCGATGGTAAGCGACCTTGTCGTCAAGTTGTCTATCGGCGCTTTCTACACCATTTGCTCTTGCTACAAGGAGCTCGAATGCAAAATTTAGAGTTGCCTGAATAATTTCAGCGTCTTGATGCAGTTCGATTGCAGACTGACGTGATGCATGATGCAGATATAACTTCTTTGCCCGACTTGGTTTCAATTGTTTGTTAGCTATTGTAGTTTGGTAGTTGGCTGACTGATAAGTATCAGTAGGTAGTGAGGTTTATACAATGCTTGAGAGGGCATAGGATATTAGGCAATGAACATAATGGAAGAAGGAATCTCAACCTCTGCCCCGGCTGCTTCCTCAATGAACAAAGAAAGAAAGAAACAAACAAACAAGAAAATTTGAACGCTTGACTGACTGTTTGAATAAATGAATGAATGTGCAACTGAGTGAGTGGTGAGTGGCGCGTGGGTAAGCGAATGAATGACTGACCAACAGACTGTCTTCCTTTGTCTGTTTGTTGGTGTAAATGGCTGAATGAATTGTCGATGGGTTGTATAAATCAACTTGGCGTTTATCTCAAAGCAAATAAGTCAACAGTGAAGACGGATAGCGAATGCAACTGTATGTGAGAACTTTCAGGGATCGATGCATAGAAAAAGAATGATTATAGTTATCCCAAAGGGCTGACTGGGTATACAGTGTCCGTACCACTGCCGCTGCTCAGGAATTGTGCGATGTAGTTGCGCTCTCATTGCCAGTTGCCTTGAATTCTGGCCCAAGATTTAGGGCTAATTGTATTGCAGACATATTGGAGCCGAGACAATTACCAATATTTTTATTAATGGTTCACTATTTTATTGAATTTAAAGTTCTTATTTTATTATTTAATATCGGTTAAAGTACACTAACCGATTAAGCCCCATTTTAGTCATTTTATGTTTATTATTAATTACTAATTAAAATATGATAATTTCACATAGGGTATTCAAAATTATGAAAACTATTATATGAATTAAGCAAAAAAAAAATCAATAAGTAAGTTGAACATTTTCCTTCAACTTTTCAGCTGCCCCAAAGATTTTTTTTCTTTCTTTTAGAATCAAAAAACAAGTGAAAATTATTATCGGAAACAGTTTAAATAGTTAACACACGCAAAGAGTGAAAGAGAGAGAAAGAAAGAGAGAAACCAAAATGGATACAGAGATGCAAAATACAGCAGCAATTACTAGCTGCAATTTGGCAGCTTATGTTGAATAATTGAAATGTGATGACTCAGAAACATATAGTTGAATGAATCTTGAGCTCCTGAATTAACTCGGAAAGCAATATATATATATATAATATATATCTACATATATATACACATGCATTATGGTTGAAATGAGACCTCGAAAGTCGTTGGTTACTGTCTCCACCAGATATGTAGATGAGCAGATATTCTGTGTATCGTTATAGATACATTTGGTATGAAGCTGGAGTATTTGATAGCCACCCAAATGCAAGAGTAGTCTATCAATTAAACTCAACCCTCATAGTTGAATTATCCATACTACATGCCAGTGAATATATTCTGTACACACAGCTTTTGCTATTGGTAGTGCTGTTGCTAAGTTGCGGTATCGATACAGCTCCCCCTACTTACAACAAGTATCTGACAGTTGCAACTGCAACTGTAACAGCAACAGCAAAAGCAAATGTGCGGCTTCGGTAATTTGGCAGCAAACTAATCGATGACCCAACATTTGCCCAGACACAAAGCGAGCAAATCTAATAGCTATTGCAACTGCATACACGCACGTCATAAATGATGCACATTGTATCGCATAGTATAAATTCTAAAGCTGCTGCTGCTGCTGCTGCTACTGTTGGTGCTGGTGCTGTTGCTGGTGCTGCAGTTACTGCTGCTTTCGTTGGCAGAGGGCAAAACACAGAAG
This sequence comes from Zygothrica quintamaculata, assembly GCA_037044455.1. Classification (NCBI taxonomy): domain Eukaryota; kingdom Metazoa; phylum Arthropoda; class Insecta; order Diptera; family Drosophilidae; genus Zygothrica; species Zygothrica quintamaculata. Next base: position 19,222 of record JBAMBS010002082.1, read on the forward strand.
GTGGTAGACTTACTTTACGGCCAGTGCTCGTTTGTGCTAGTCTTTTGTATTTTCGTTTGCATTTGCATTAAAAGTGCAGTTACAATCTAAGCAAATGCCTAAAATGAAGTACAGTGGGATAAATACATAAAATTTAGCAAAACTTTTGAATATAAAGTTAGTACCTTATGTGAAATCTATTAAAAATCTAATATAAATCTGTAGTCGAGTGTACCCGAGTACGAGAGCCCCTTTGCCTGAAGACACAGACATACACGCAGGTAAAGCCCTGTCGCACGCTTTTTAGCCACCCGCGCTCCTTAATACGATATTTAATGTTGTATAATATCCGTGTTTTTTTTCAATCTTAGCGAGATTCACTCAGTAGATTAAGAATGGTCTGCCAAAAAGAAATTTGATCGGTTGAAAATTCTAATTGATAATCGTTTTTTCTCTTTCTCGGATCAGGGAAGATATTCAAAAAAATATAACAGACTCATATAGCGTACGAAAAATACGAATCTAGATTCCAAGTTTGGTTGCTCCAGCTGTTATACTCTTTGCGAAACAAACGTCCATACAGATGGAGAGGCGGACAGACGCACAGACGGACATGGCTAGATTGAAGAATATATTTTTTTCAATGGGGTCTTCGATGATTATTTCTACCTATTACATACTTTTCGATTTTACACAAATCCATTAGTTCCTTTTTGGCCTTATTTAAAAGCAAAGAGGCTAAATATAATTATAATATTAACATATTATTATAATAGTTATAATAATTTATAATTGTAAAACAATATTATGTTTTTAAAAAAAAAAAAAAAAGAAACACCTTCAAAAGACGTTAAAAAAAAAACCTTACAAATTGTACTGCTATTTTTGTTAAATTAAACACACATTCATAGAGCGCATCTCACACACACACACACATATATATATATATATATATATATATATATATATATATATATATGTAAACAGTGGTCTGGCATAGAAGATGTGGCAACCTTGCCATCTATCGCTATCAGTAGAGGCTAGAGTTGAGAGTCAGTCAAAGTTGTGCAAGCCGTGCGAAAGTGTGAATGCTGTCGTTGTCGTCATAGTCAGTTGTCGTTGGCTTTGTCGTAATCAGTTGTTGTCATCGAAAAGTTGTCCAGTCGTCGCAGTCGCAGTTGTCGTAGTTCTTAGTGCTTATACTAATATAAGTAACCAATTACAATTATATACTCAAACCACAAACTATTAATAAACATCTTTACATATATATATATATATATATATATATATATATATAAATAAATAAATATATTTTTTTTTATTTAGACAAGAACACATTGCTTATCTAATGAGATTAACGTCCAAAGACAAACGTCATGTGCAGTTGAGGTAGAAGCACGAGGACTGGTCCATAGCCGCAGCAAAGTCTCCTTTGAAAGCGACCCTTGGCGATTTTGTATGTCCAAGTTTGCTGGCCAAACTTGGACAGTTTGTGGCTGCTGTCTTTGCCTTCTGTTGCTGCTGATGCTGTAGTCTGCTTACAATTGTTGTTGTTGTTGTCAATTGTAGAGCCATAAAAGGCAGAAGGCAGCACATTAAAATTCTAAAATGCGTTTTTCTGCCTACGAAGAACACTACAAACGGTAGAATCAGAATCAGTCGCTGGTAAGTTTTAGCGTGGACAGACGTAGGTAGGTAGATCCAAAGACCACAGACAAAAGGTCAGCGCACTTTTTGACCATTCAGATGGCAATGGGTAACTTCAAACAGCCCGAAGGCCATAACGAGATGTCCACGATAATGGCTCTCAAGCACGACATTGGAGTATTCAACATGGGTATGTCTCATTGAGGCAACACTATTTGCTGTACATGCACCAGTAAAGGAATGTAGAAAGAAATAGGCTCCGACCAAATAGATTGAAGCTTAACATTCCTAACGTACCACCCACAACCCAAAGTGAAAATTGAAAGTGAAAAGCTGTTAGCAGCGATGTAAACAAGTACGAAATCTGTAGTCGAGTGTACTACGAGAATCCCTTTGCCAACATAAACACACATACATACACACGGTTCTGCAACTACTTAGCCATTGCGCACGCCTTTTAGCCCCCGCGCTCTATAGCGAGGTACTTAATGTTGTATAACTTTCGTGTTTATTGTTCAATCTTAACGAAATTCACAATGTAGACCAGGAATGGTCGTTATTAACATGTGTGCCAAAAAGAAATTTGACGGTTGTGCCTTATAATCGATTTTACCGAATTGCGGGGTTCAGCGGAGGAAATTCGAAAATCTAAAACAAACTCATATAGCGTACGAACATAACGAATCTAGATTCCAAATTTGGTTGCGCTACTTAACTCCCCCGGGCTCCATAGCACCACTTTTAAAGATGTATAACTTCCAAGTTTTTTGATCAATCCTACAGATTTACAACACATATCAAGAGAGGTCCAATTATGATGTGCCAAAAAGAAAACAACTGGTTGAAAATTGTGCTTAATAATCGTTTTTTTTTCGAATTGCGCAGGTCAAGTGAAGAAATTGAAAAATCAAAAACAAACTGGTCTAAAGTACGAAAACAACGAATCTAGATATCAAATTTGGTTGGTCTAGCTCTTACAGTCTCTGAGAAACAGGCTTTCATACGGTCGGACGGACAAACGGACAGACGGACATGGGAAGATCGAGCAGATAGTCGTTCTGATGAAGAATATATATATTTTATGGGGACTCAGATGATTATTTAAACCTGTTACATACTTTTCATTTTTATATAATTCCTTTAGTTCTCTTTAGCATTTTAAAGGCAAAAGGGCTAAAAATACCGTAAAGTAAGGCAAATTTTAATTTTCACAACAAATTCTAAAACATTTTATGAATTGACTTTACTTTAATTGAGAGCTTTTTATTAACAGTGGTTCTGGACGGACATAAGCTGCAAAATTAATTGGATGAGACAGGGGCACCCCCACATCTACACCCAGACATACACACTATCTTTCTTAGTCTCAATTTGTTGCGTTAAAGGCTTTGAAGGCAAGAAAATTGCAAAGCTGGTTGAAATGCAGGAGGACGGCAAGCCCCGTTCTATTCTCTGGTGCGGAACTGCATTAAAAGCATCCGAGCTCTATATGAGCTGGTTGGTATTCAATTACAAGACCAGCAGGCTAAGGCGGCGATTAGAACAAATCAAGCTTACCAAACTTCACCATTGTTTAGAACAAGACTGGAGCAAAAGAGGAAGCAAGATGAAGAAGTGCCGTCCAGTGACTAGGTAGCAAAAGACCCACCATCAACAGGGAAACCTGTAGCTAACCACACAAACCTGTCAGAGATAGTAGGGTAAGCAGAAAAAATTATAAGGACGCCATATGCTTTCTGCGAACATTGGCTAGAGACACATAATCTAATCACGAGGGCTATGTCAGGTAAAGAGTGTATGCAATCATAATGTTCAGCTGCTACGCACCACCAAGCTGGGAATTGTACCCAAGCATGTTAGAGAAAGATTGCGGAAGACGCTCGTGGTAGATCTCGGTTTATTATTACAGGAGATTTCAATGCTTGGGCAGTAGAGTGGGGTAGCAAGCTAGAAGAGATTCCAGTCTGTCCGATTTGTCCAAACGTAGCTGAAAATATGGAGCATGTTCTATACTAGTGTGTTAGGTATAGGACACTAATGGGGGAAATACCTCCCGCAGAAAACCTTATTGGGTCTATACTTAAGGATAGTCATCATCCAATGCGATCTGAAGCGATCCGAAAGGGAACGTCGAGGTGAGCCATAAGGCCATCCATCCCTGTGAAGTAATACCAAGCGGGAATACCGCAAGAGTAGTGCTGAGAGTGTGAGAGGGTCCGTTTAGTACGTAGGCGCCATAAACGCGTTTCATCAGTAACATGGAATGGTGAGTCGTGCATGCCGGTGGTATGCACCCCCGGTATCATTGATGATTCCAACCCAGAATCGCATACCAAAAAAAAACACACACATACACATACACACTAAAACATATGTATATATATATATATATATTTTGGGGCAATTATATTGAATAGGTTTGCTGATTGTCAGTGCGATATGCGACCTAATAATTCATCAAAACAGAAGGCGCCTTCTGTGCGCCATGGACTCAAGATTTCGGAACGCGTTAACGTTAACATGTTCCAAGAAGGCTTTCGAAGTGGCGGCAAATTGCGTTGCTAACGTCGAGCTCTACGCTAGCAGATACCACACTTTTTTGAAAGTCTGTCTCTATTACCACGCCACCGTTGACAATGTGGTATTCGGGGAGCTCTCTACGCGGTTACACGTCACCGCAGAAAATACGGCTGACTGACAATGATGAATAAAAGGCAATAAATCTGGATAAATTGCCAAAAAAAAAAAAAAAGCAAAACAAAATAAAATCAAGTAAGAAGTCTGTACCCGACTACGGGACCCTCTTTTCCTACAGACACAACCATACACACAGTTCTACACGCACTTTAAGCCATTTCGCGCGCTTTTTAGCCCCCCGCGAACGAAATTTACAATCTAGATCAAGAATGGTTTCATTATTATATAATTATTAAAAATATTCAATCGGTTGAAAATTGTGCTTAATAATCGTTTTTTTTCGTATGGCGGGGTAAAAAATTCAAAAATCTAAAACAAACACGTATAAAAATAACGAATCTAGATTCCAAATTTGGTTGCTCTAGCTCTCATGGTCGCTGAGAAACAAGACAAATGTACAGACAGACATGGCTATATTGACTAAACTAGTCGTTCTGTTCAAGAACATATATACTTTATGTGGTCTCAGATGATTAGTTCTACCTGTTACATACTTTTCGACTTTGCACATTTTCTTTAGCTTCCTTTTAGCCTTTTTCATAGGCAAGGGGGCTAAAAGAAAATTTTAGGTAACACTTACAAAACGTATAAGAAAAGAAGCAAAGCCAGAATATCTGCGACAGATTTGCGCCCAGTCATAACAGAAGGTACAAGAAATGCCGACGACGGCAACACAAGCAAAAACAAAAATGTGGATGGAGTGGAGGCGGGTGTCTACGGAAGTCACCAAGACGGAAGACATTTGTTTTAAGCTAAGCTTGGATTCGACATACGAAGAACTGCCTCTGGTGAGACAGGCAGATAGATAAAGAGAAAGAAAGTGAGAGACTAAGAAAGGGGGAGCGAGAAAGGCAACACATCGCGGTTATTGTTGGAGTTGATTGGGGCTTAGTTTACGCTGGCTGATGAGAATCGTTGATTTGGACAAAAAGGCGGTTGATGTCAAGAGCTGCTACTGCTGGTGCTGATGGCCATGGATGACAGCATTGACATCGAGGGTTGATTTTAACATTCTCACCATTTTAAACTCACACCACTTGCCACACTGCCTGCGAAATGTCTTAATCACGTAGATATTCCAGTACAGTAAGCATAAATAACTTACGGATTGATCTGTTTGATACCAATGTTACGAAAATTTTCATTTTAAATTTTAATGTCACTAAATCTAATGTTAAGCAAATCTTTAAATTTAAAACAAGTTTTAACTTAAACTAGCTTTAACTTGTTAATTAGAATAACCATTTGCCGATGATTGATTTTTTACATTAATTTTTTAGGAAGTCTCTAACTTCCACTAAAATCACTTGTACAGATTGTGGCTAGCAGCATTGGCAACAGCAAACCTTAAGCCAAGCACAATTCATGCAACAACAACAACATTAAAGTCAAAGGAATAGTTCGCAACGTTGAATAAGTATTAGTTAGGCGAACACGTGAACGCTTTTCCTCAGCGGTTGCGTTTTAACAGTATTTGAGGAACAAACAACAACTGAAGCCCATCATTACTTGATGCCCCAAAGAGCGAAAAGAAGCATGAAAGTGGATGAAAGGTTGACAAGTAGTTAACTATGGATATGAAAGTGGATAAGGATAAATGGCAGAGAAAGTTGTTTCTACGTGGGTGCCACCAATGGTGCAGATTATTAGTGAAGCTGGCACCAAGAATAACACAAACGATGACAATGACAACATCTGTCTGTATCGGTGTTTTGGACTTTGTGTGCACCCGACACTTGGCAACCGAAACTCTTTCAAGAATAAATGTAAAAGGTTATATTACACTATTTGCTATGATATTAGTTGGGATAGTTTAAACTGTATTTTTTATCTCAGATATAAGTTTTCTACTACTTTTTCTTGCTTTTTCTACTACGAGTAGCTATTGTTCTGGTGCTATTCCTACCGTTTCTGCTTGTGTATTGTGTACCCATAAAACAATGATATAAAAGTGTTAAGGAAATATTGTACATTTTACAATATCTAAATTTTTAGGATATTTGGATGCCCTAAGAATTGATATGAAATTATTGATATAGGAAAATATTATAAAAAAATTTAAATTTATCACTTTTCATATAAGATAGTCTTAATGGAATATTTGTGGGTAACCATAATTTATAGTAAGTAATAGGTTAATAGGTTAATATATTATGGTTAAATGTATAAAATTATACTATAAACACATAGAATATACACATATTTAAAGGAGAAACGGAGCTTAATTGGTTGTCAAGTGGGCGTGCAGTGACTCTTGCAGTCGGATAACTACAGTCATATTTATAAAGTTAGTATTAAAAGGGATGAAGGATACTAAACAGAGGGGGAGAGAAAGAAAAAGGGATAACGAGTGCTAGTTGCAGAATGAAAAGCAGGAATATCAAGTAAGAAATCTGTAGTAAAGTGTACCCGGCTATGAGAAACCCTTTACCTACATATAGTCAAATGCACACAAATATACAAATAGACACACCTTGCACGCGCCTTATACCCCATGCCCTCTATAGCGCGATACTTAATTTTGTATAACTACCGTGTTTTTGTTCAATCTTAACGAGATTTACACAGTAGGTCAAGAAGAAAAGAATGCGATTGTTTGAAAATTGTGCTCAATAATCGTTTTTTTCGTTTTTTATCACGGGGGTCAGGGAAGGAAATTCAAATATCTAAAACAAACTCGTATATCGTACGAAAATAACGAGTCTAGATTTGAATTTGCTTTAGCTCTTATAGACTCTAAGAAACTACGTTCATACAGACAGATGGACAGGGCTAGATCGACTCATATTGCTGTCCTGATCAAGAATATATGATAGTTTTCGATTTTGCACATTTCCATTAGCTCCCTTTTGGCCTTTTTTAAAAAGGTAAAAGGAAATACGCGTTAATCGACGAATTCGAATGTAGTGTAAACAGTGCCGATGTTCATAGGCAATTGCAAGACAGAACTAAGAAAAGAAAAGGAACATTGCACGAATATATGTTGCATTTAAAAAGAAATGTAGAGGACTTCACGCCAATATCGTAAATTGTTAACGGGCATAACATTAAGAATTAATCGTTGTAAGTCGTTCAAGAAGTAAAAAATCAATTTGATATTTATGAGTGCCTAAGTGTCACTGAAAAAAGAGGGGACATCAGAAAACAAAGACTGTACTTGAAAGAGAAACTAAATCAGTAATGAAGTGTTTTTGTTACAATCAAGATTGCCACATTTCACGTAACTGCCCAATAAACTTAAAATTGTAAACATGGTGGCTAATCGAAAATGGTTGAAGGCGGTCAAAATAAATGGCGTTTAGCCGATTCGGGATCAGATGTTACGCTAATTAAGGAGACTGTAGTAAATCGTTTGAATGATATACAATTTCAATGCTCACTGAACATTCTACGCGGATTAGGCAACAAGTTAACAAACTCTAAAGAATGTTTTAACGTGCAAATTGAGGTCGATCAGCAAGAAACTGAGGAAGAATTTTTAGTTGTTCTAAGTTGTGACATAGATGCTGATGTTCTGCTGGGAGGCAATGTTATTAAATAAATTTGTATGATAGAGGCAGTAGATGATTATGATAAGGTGTACACTGTTTCCGTAGATAATCTTTTTGTAGCAGATTCGAAATATTAGAAGACAGTGGAGCAGCTGATTGAAAGCAGTTATCAGACAAAACCAATAGTCGAAAAGCACTGCCCAATAAAATTGAAATTATTGCCTGGGGGAATGATACAGCAGTTTCATCGATCACCCGTACGGTTATCCACAGAAAAGGGCAAAGTGGTCGAGTGGATCGAGCAAGGAGTTATGTGAAAATCTGCCGAATAGTTATTGTTTATAAAATCGATGGGTAACTTCGTGTTTGCATTGATTATAGACAGCTGAACAGCATGGTATTGGTTGATTGTTTTCCCGTGCCGCTGATGTAGGAGGTGATTGAACTAATTAATGCTGACATTTTACAGATATATATAAATTATGAATTATGAATTATGCATATAGAAAACAAATAGTTTTTGAGGTAGCAGCACAGAATGACTTGAAAATCAAATGGAAAATATGCAAGTTTCTACAGAGGCGCATCAATTTTTTTGGTCATACTGTTGAAGGTGGTAAAGTGTGGCCGGGAAGTGCAGCCATCATTAGTTTTAGTGCACTGAAGGACAAAAAAGCCGTGCAAGCTTTTCTGGCTTTAACAGGCTTTTTCAGGAAATTCGTCACGGAGTACGCTGTGTTGACGACGCATCTAACTAATCTGTTGAGAAAGGATGTTGTGTTTGAGATTGGTCCTGCAGAACAATAATCGCTACAACATCAAAGCAGTTGTTACACAAAAGCCCATTTCGAAAATCTATGCAAGAGGTGCAGTAAGTGAGCGACATACAGATGCCTCGGAGGAGGGTTTTGGTACAGTCACTGCAGGTATTTGATGGGAAGTTACATCCAGTATGGTATTAGAGTAAAAAATCATCGGAAGCTGATAGTAGAGGTCATAGTTATTATGTTGAAATGAAGGCAGCATACTTGGCGATGAAAAAATTTCATCATTATCTGCTGGAAGCGGAGTTCAAGTAGACAACATGGTTGGTCACCTTTCGAATGTTAAGCCGATTCATTCCATCAAGGAACAGTTTTTGATCCCTCATATTGAAAGCAGGGTAGCAAGAGTTTTTCAAAACTTTTTTTTTTTTGTATTATTTACAGTAAAAACCTAGACAAGCAAGAAGGTTTCTTAAACTGTCTCTATAAAAGACACATCCCGGTACACAAATTGTATGCCAATCATTTGGGACGATTGGATGCGTCGTCTCAGCAATATAAATACATATTTTCAAAATTTGTGTGGCTGTTTCCTACTAAGTCAGTTGGTCAGAAGGAGATGATCAAGAAACTAAGCGATTCGTCCAAAATATTTGGGTTTTCCAAGCGCTTAATAAGCTATAGAAGATCGGCATTTACCTCTTATACGTTTAAGGAATTTGTTGACGAGAACAAAGTTGATCAAAGATAATAGCCAAATAGAAAGTGTAAATGGGTCGATTTGCTAAACAAAGAAATAGTCGTGCAGTTCAACATGGAGAGGGAAAAATTGAGGCAGTTGGCAAGAGAAAACATTCAGCACTCGCAGCAGGTACACAACCACAACTTTGATAAGAAAAGTCGTCTACACTTCTAGTATAAAGAAGGAGTACTGATGGCCACAAAGAGGACTCAATTTGTGGCAAGCCGGAAGATTGCCAATGAATATCTAGGCCCGTATGAAGTTATTTAAATTAAGTGTAATGAGCGATATAACGTCAGAAAGGCAGTAAACATTGAGGGACGAAATATAAAGGTAACATCATCCAATAATATGAAGCTATGGAGGTTCATAGCAGAGAAAGATGATCTTTTGTCATCTGGGTCAGATAATGAAGGTCAGGAGGGGCGAATGTAAGAATATTACTGACAGGTACTGTTGGTGACACATTCGAATGGTTGCTGTTCAAGAGAATGGTAATATAAAGCAACGAGGCAAGAAGTTAAAAAAAGTAGCCGTCGGTCGTCGGTCGTCATTTGCCAAGCAGAGCAATAATTGATGTACATAACAATAAAGTTATATATATTATAATAAACTGAGCGTTTTATCCCATACATATATATATATTTCCTTGGTTCATTGCGAAACAAATAATTATATATAAAATTATATATGTATATACAAAGAAAAGAAGCGTCAAAGTTAAAATTTGTTAATTACATTCAATGTTGATGCCAACGTTACAGCCAAGTTTCTAGAGGTACCCATCGATTCATTATGACATTGGTTTCATTATGGAGTGCTCAAGGTAAGGATTCAGTAAAACGGTAATGGCTGAAAGTTTGAAGCTACCATTTAATGAGATTTTCAACAAGACTTCACCCACATTCATTTACCACTCTCATTATCATTATAATTGTCATGCTGATTTCTTCTGTGCGCCGCTTCAGGCACTTTCTTGGCCCAAGAACTATTTGCCATGCTTCTTTCTTGATATAGTTATTTTGCTATTCCATAAACTCCTTAACGTACTTTGCAGCCCTTCCACACTTGGTAAACTTCTATCAAAAGTTCATTCCTTTCCAATTCTAATTTCTCACAGTGCTCTGCAAAATGTTCACAATACATTCACAATTGTCCTTCGCAGTTAACAGGAATCTACTTCATATGTATGGCATTTTCAGTTGGTGTGAATATTCTAAAAACTTACTTAACTACATTTGTAATGAGTGTTGAGTGTTATGCTAAAGAATGTCTAAGTTCAGTCAATAATGACATGTATAATTACATAATACATTCCAAATAGTTAATGGCTTTTCAACTCCTCATACAAAACTCTTTACATTTTTATAGAGACTAACAACTGAAAATGTCATTTCAATCAGAAGGTATAACATATATATTAATTTTGATTTCTAGCTTAGTATCTCATTATATAATTATATAGAAATAATATTAAAAAAAAATATATTCTTCTGAACTATGTATATATAGTTCATATTTCGTATCCATGAATAAGTTTCAACTTCAAACAAAAAGCGGAACTAGTCCCAGTTAAGTCTTAGCTCTCAGAGAATCATGTTCAAAAACGGAAGAGTAATTAAACATTTCATCTGTAAATAACAATTATGGAGAACCTGGTATCTCCCTCTCTTGCCCCGTTCCACACTGATGCCTAAACATTTAGTCACCTCACTTAAGAACTAAGCAATTTCAATATATCACCATTTCAAATATTTAAAACACTTACAAAATTATTCAAGTTTTCTTTGACCTTTTTACAAGTTAACATATTGTTATACTTAGCATAGTAAGCATATGGTTATTGCTTTAAGTTTTCACAAATTGAAACAGATCATGTTACTTGAAAAATTGTAGTTTTAAGTAAAGAAAATAATATAAGCACGTAACAATAAATATAACTTAAAACAGTTATAATTGGCATTTAGCTTTAACATTAAGCTTCAAGTTCACAATTAAGAATTGAGGTTTTAATTTGCAACAAGTTTCAATACTTTAGTACAACAAAAAAAATGTCGAATATATAATTAATTTTTCGTTAATCGAACGCCAAAAAAGTTTTATGGTTCGAGACAATAGGTCTGAGGGCTAGGAGACCCCAAAGGGTTTTTGGTTTCGAAACTAATCAGAGGCTGAAAAGTAAATAGAGATCACGCAACGCACGGGAAAAATGTACTATCATTAAAGTTTTAATCAATTTATCAATTTTAACTTTTTACTTATGTCGAGCGTAGAAAAGTTGTTCTAGTGCACACAGCTTGTTTTCCCTATCCCTTGGTCTTAGGGAACTCGGTGTGAGTCTGCTTTTAACTTTTTAATTTGAGTTGCAATGGGGAACGGCCAGCGAGCAGGGGAAGTGGTAGAGCATGGACAACAAAACAATATAAAAATAGAAGAAAATTCACTTGAATTTTTGCCGTTACGCCATTTCAATTACTGGCTAGGCGCCAAGCCAGGATGATCAGTGGCAAAATTTATAGGGACAAAAAGCCGGAGACGTCAACCAGAACAAAGAGAATAAGTAAAATGGTCAAATGTGTTTGTATGAGTTTGTTTCAGTGTGTGCATGTGTGTGTTTGCGTGTGTTTGTCTGTGTTTGTGTGTGTTTGTGTGTGCTTGTGTGTGTATGTGTATAGACCATAGCGATGGCGACATGCAACTCATTTGTCGAAAGGGGCCAAAAGGCGGTAGATCTAAGGGATGCGACACAGCGGGCAGACTCTGCACTTGTCGTATTACTAATTTCCCTTGTGACCATGAGCAAGAGTCCTTTCCGTTTCCATTTTCATTGGCCATTGGCAAAAGCCGTGGATAGAGTCCGAGTCAGAGCCGGAGTCAGAGCCACAACCAGTGACAAAACTGAAGCCATTGAACCCCACGTCAGAGCACATCTTTAGCGTCATCGTTAAACGTTCAATCTGCCGAAACAGCAAGTTGCCAAGCTGTTGCTTTTCCTTCTATCTCCTTCTGTAGTTTTTTTTTTGTTTTTCACATTGCTGCTGCTTTTGCTCGTGTTGGTATTGCTGCATCAGCAACATTGCAGTTGCAATTGTATAGAAAGTGCAGCATCGTGAGCCATTTTTTGATTAACGGTATTATGAGCTGATTGTTCAGTTGACCCAGGTTAATGGCTCACTGCATACTAACTGCAGTATCTGGCTGGTGTCTTTGTGTTGATGTTCGTACTTGTGGACTTGTACATCTTGTACATGGCAACTGAACATTTAATGTCCTTTGGCAAAACGAACAAACGAAGAAGACTACCGTGTCGACGCCGGTGTCTACCAAATTGCACTCATGTGTGTAATTTATTTTCTCGGCATAAAAACTTCCTAACCGGAAAATGAGCACTCAATTAAGAGAACCATTTAATCCATAAAATGGTAAAATTACACACACATACACTAGGCTAAGTCTACAGTTGTGTGGACTACAAAATGACTGCCCATACCTTGATTTATCCATCCATACTCCACATGTAATTGATAGGATGTGCCTTTTGGATTTATTTAAAGTCCATCCCAGTGATTTGCAATTCCCAGCACAAATTACTGTGGCAAATGCTGAAAATGCTCTCTCGTAAAAGAAATTTATAAAATTCTCTTCGTTCTTTAAGCAATTTAATACATTGTTTTCTGTACTTGTGGGTTAAATTAAGTAGAAGTAGAAATTTTAATCAAGCTTCAGTTTCTTGTACTTAAATCATTCGACAATAAAGCAAAGAAATATTATACTATATTTTATAGCTTCTAACTAGGAATTGCTTAGCCTATGAAATTCTCTATACTTGTGCATTTATTAAACAGATAAGAACACAGAGTAGAGAATTCATAGAAGTATCGACTACCTCATAGGATGCGAGGAATATCGAAAATTTTCCACATAATTTAACATAAATTTGTGAAGCTAAATGTGTCAACGAATTGAAATAACGTGATTTTCCGTTTGAGCCAATTCGGCGAACAATAACAGGCTATTGGCTGCATGTTCAGACTTGTTCTTAGTATAGATTGTATTGATAGTTTCCTGCGGAACTTAAACCTGATAACTGTGCGGTACTTTTCCGGTAGCTGCATTAACAGTTCTAAAAATAGTTTGCGATCTGGCGACGCTGTCATTAAAAACGTCTGCAACGTGTAGGAATAGCAAACATAGCTGTTAATTGCAATTTCAGTGTTGAAGCTATTTTTTAATGTTCCCTCCCTGTTTTCCACCAGTCGCCACCCAAGCAACCATCAGCCACCAATCCCCAGACACTCTCTACATACAGTCTCTGATATGTTGCACCACTCATTTTCATATTTTGCCCCATGCGCCTCATTACAAGTTAATTCACAATGTAATTGCAGTTGAGCGAAGTAACGAAAGAAGTGAGCACTCCAAAGAGCGTCAAGAAGAAGTTTTGTGTACTTGACACGCGCCGCACATAATTTCCACATACCCATGGCTTATATGATATACATACGACACACATGTACATATATACCATAGTACATATCATCTTCTTCTTACTTTTTCCTGCCCGTCTAACTGGCTGCCTGCCTTTCTGGTCTATGTCCCATTCAGAGATTTGCATATGCATTTTTGGTAGTCAAAACGTCGCGTCGTTTTCTTCTTCTTTGGCGGAAATGCGACAACTAAAAATATTACGTCTGACATTGGTACGTCTTGTTCTTGTTGTTGCTGTTGTTGTTGTTGTTATTCCCTTATTTCCGTCTCTTCACAACTTCCCACTCCAGTCTCCATTTATGTATTTGTATTTTGTATATTACTTTTATTCAAATTATATTAGAAAGGCATGGTATGGCAACTTTTATGACAGCGTATCTTGAGACAATTGTGAATACTTAATTTTTCGAGGGTTGCCTCAAAAGTTTGCTTGGATGCACATATTCTTCGTATAGATAAATATTGCACAGCTAATTTACAATATATGGTCTTTTTATTTAGATTTTGTATTTATTGTAAAACTAAATATTTCATTGTTGATTATTGAATTTGAAATTAATCCTATTTAATTTCATTGTATTTTTATTCAACGCAACACTTTGTACATAAAGTAATCCTCTACTATCTTGGAACAGTCTTAGCAAAACCTCTGGCCTTACCCCAAACGAAATATATCTGCATTTTTCTCATATAATGATGGATAAAATCATAAGTAGAGCTCTTAGGAAAATGTCTTCAAAATAAAGTAGCATTAGGAGTAACGTGCAATTCGAGGGTAGGACTGCATTTTGGTAGTGCCACAGGACGATCAATGCCAACCGTTACCGCCCACTTGATAGACGTAATTTCATAAAGCAGTAGCAGCAGTAAAAGTAGAAAGAAGAAACATTTTGCCATTTTGGCCAAATGCTGTGCATTTAAATGGTCGTTTTGTTGCTGGTTGCAGAAAGCTTCGCCTAATGACAACCACTTGCGGCTGTCAAATGCAAGTCTAGGGCGTGGCACGCAACGTTGCAATATTTTATGCATATGCGGCGATTGTGGCATCAATGGGCAAGTAGCACGTAGGTTTATTTTTCTTTCCTTTTTTGTTTTCGTATGCTGCTAGCTAGTACCCAATGGCATATGAATACATAAGCAAAATATACACATACACACACATATTCGCACTTACTACACTCCAACTCATGCGCTACCTGAAAGCACTTTCATTTTACTTCGCCGCAAATGTTCTGTTCCCGTCTACGTCCTTGTTCTCGTCCTCGGCCTCATCGTCTTGAGCCCTGCTTTGAATAGTTCTCCCCATTATTCTCGCCTGACTGTCACTGTGACATTCAGCGCGTTAATAATTTCTACATTAACCCTATTTCTTGCAGTTATGCATGAGTGCTAAGAATAAATAAACAAACAAAAATGTCACCAACCGCCTCCTAAAGGTTTCTACGATTTGCCTCCGATGGATTTTAAATTAACTTAAACACATGCCACGCCCAAGACGGTCCTTTACCCAATCACCACGTTAAATAAGTAAGAAATCTGTAGTCAAGTGTAACCGACTACGAGAACCGCTATGCCTACATACACAGCCATACACATACATACACACAGTTCTACATGCACTTTAATATGTTGCGTGCAACTTTTAGCTCCCGCGCGTTCTATAGGGCTATAGTTCATGTGTGTTTATTATTTAATCTTAACGAGATTCACAACGTAATAATAGTTATTTTTAGCCCCTTTGCCTTTTTGTAAAAAAGAAGCAAAGCGCAGCTATTGGAAATGTGCAAAATCGAAAAATATGTAACAATTAGAAATAATCATCGGAGACCCCATACAGTATATATATTCTGAATCAAGACGACAAGACGAGTTGATCTGCCTGTTTCTCAGAGACTATAAGCGCTAGAGCAACCAAACTTGAAATCTAGATTCGTTATGTTCGTAGGTTATAGAAGTTTTTTGATTTTGAATTTCCTCCCCACACAATTTTCAACCGATCAAATTTGTTTTTGACACTCATCATAATTAGACCATTCTTGATCCATGTTGTGAATCTGGGTAAGATTGATCTAAGAAGTCGGAAGTTATACATCAACAAAAGTGGTGCTATGTGGCCCGGGGGGGTATGGTAGTGCGCGCAAAATAAGAGCTAGAGCAACAAAATTTGGAATCTAGATTTTTTATGTTCGTACGGTATACAAGTTTATTTTAGATTTTCGAATTTCCTCCCCTGACCACCGCAGTTTGAAAAAATCGCTTATAAGGTACAATTTGTAACCGATCAAATTTCTATTTCACACATATATTACTTTAAGCATTATTGATCTACGCTGTGAATTTCGTTAAGATTGAAAAATAAACACGGAAGTTACAGAACATTAAGTATCGCAAAATGGAGCACTGGGACTAAAAGGCGCGCACAATGGCTTAAAGTACGTGCAGAACTGAGTGTATGTGTGAGTATGTGTGTGTATGGCTGTATATGTAGGCAAAGGGGCTATCGTAGTCGGGTACACTCGACTTCAGACTTCTTACTTGTTTTTGTTATTCTTTAACATTTGATATCTTTTTCCAAATTCATTCATTTCGTATCTCTTACAATTTCTTTATTTATTTCTTCAGCAGTGACACATTCATTTGAATTACTTCCTGCCTGCAATAAGCTGCACACGTAATCACCGGCCCCTCCCCAACTCAGAAGGGCACGCAAAAAAAGAAAAAGAAAAAGTGGAGCCTGACTCCATTTCGTTGACTTATTTATAAGCAGCACATGTTCGCTTGATGTGACTTGTCTAAAGAATGCTCACAGCCATGCTGAGTTGCCATTAACCCAACCTCGTACTTAGTTGGTACTTCCCGTACAGTATGCAGTAGCACCCATGGTGTGTGGGTGTTTGGGTGTGTGACTGTGTTGTTCGCATTAAGTGTGCCAAATGCACATTTAATAACGTAATTTTTGAAGCGTGCAAAAGATATTTTTAGATTTTGGTTCTTTTTTCTGCTTCATCTTGCAGACAAACTCATACATACTTATATATATATTTATATAAATGTTTGTATGTAAACTGTATATATGTATATGTGTTCCTTTGTACCTCTGAGCATCGTCTTGTGACATGAAGATGTTGCATAGGTTTTAGCCAAATTTGCATGTTACAACTGACGATGACGTACGCCAAGCTGTAAGAATTACCGTTTTGCATGACACCATGTGTACTCGTAGTATATACATATATATAAAAAAAAGAGTATATATACTTGTATATACATATATATATATATATATATATATATGTATAAAAATATGTTTGTGTAAATAGCTAGTTGCTAGCTTTATGCAAATAATGTCTTGCAGGAATTTTTGTTATTTATAGTTAAAGTATTGAGCGTGTGAATGTCATACATCTAAAACTGTACGTGAATATTCCTATATATACAAACATACATACACATATTCGTACACACATACATGCAAACATACAAACATACACACATACATACATACATAAACATATGTATACTTCTTTACAAATTATTGCTTGATATCAAAATGTTTTGTAGCCAGACAAAGAGCTAATAACCTTTGCCATTTATTTTTTACTGGCCAAAATCAACACACACACATATACGTATATGTATACTATATGTATGTATTATACTACTATATAGTAAATTATATTTTCTATAGCATTGTAGGTAACTAAGAATGCTTCTACCATTTGCTACTTTCTGTCATTTCTTTCATCTTTCTCTTTCAACTTGTTTTTTATATAATTGTGCATAACATTCAGTTGAGATTAGCTTAGTATATGTATTAAAGATAGTATTAAATTAAAGCACTTACCTAATTCTACATAGAGTTTAGGTCGTATATTCTCCTGCCAGGCACTTTGATTACCAATCACGAAGAGTGTCAATAAGAGGAAGACTTGCATCCATCCATAATTTTGGGTCAAGGGTTTACCCAATGCTTTTGCACTTAGCAGATGCATTTTGTGGCTCTTGTTGTATTTGTTGTGTGCAATTTTATTAATATTGTT
This sequence comes from Zygothrica quintamaculata, assembly GCA_037044455.1. Classification (NCBI taxonomy): domain Eukaryota; kingdom Metazoa; phylum Arthropoda; class Insecta; order Diptera; family Drosophilidae; genus Zygothrica; species Zygothrica quintamaculata. Next base: position 37,073 of record JBAMBS010002082.1, read on the forward strand.
ATTGTTGTTTTGGTTTTTGTTGTATTTTATTAAATTTATTGAATTAAACAAATTGTGTATTGCAAATACTTTGTTACTGTTTTTTTTTATTGTGGGCCTTGTATTTGTTTTGGGATTATATTTAATTTATTTACTACGACTTAATTATTTATTATTAAAATGCTATTTATTTATATATGGCGTATATAATATTCTGATTTATATTTTTTATTTAACAAATTCTTTTAACAAAGTTGTTTGATTATAACTGAGCTTTGATTTTTTTCACTTATTTAAATAGGATTTTGTTTTAAATTTTTTTTAATTTTTATTCAACTTTTGGCCAACTTACTGCAAAGTTTTAAAGTTATAATCTGTAAATAAAAAACAAAAAAACAAATAGATATTAATTATTTAAGGTTTTAATTTTAATTAATTTAAATCATTTCTATATTTGATACTTTATAGTACTTAATCTGCATCAAATAGTAGGAATATTAGTATCTTATAACTAATTTATTATAGCTTAATTTTATATACTGTTTAATTGGACAAGAAGCACGCTTTCTTCGATTGTTCTAAAAGGTATCTTTCTTTCGGTATATCTTCTACTGTTTTAACATATTGCTCTTTAATTGCAAGTAAATTTATATTCTACAAAACAAATGCAGTGTATAAACATTGGTTTTAAGATATGGCCCAAAAGTTAACCGTTTGCCCAGAGAAATGTCAGAAATTGCTGCTTCCTCAGCCTCTTCAAGAGGCTAATGGGGTATAGGTAATAGGTAATACCTATACAATTATTTATAGTTAAATTTTACAACAGTAATAAATTTATCGTGTATACTTTTAGGCACTTGCTGTATGCCAAGCTAACAAATAATAAGCAAAGAAAAGTAATAACAACATCAAACACCAAATAAATACACCGAGTGCTATACCAGTAAAGACACTCGACTCTACTACTTGTCACCCACTTGGCATTCCGTAGAAACTTGACTTCAACACTCGTCTCACACTTAAACGTAATGTTCGCATCATAATTAGAGCGCACGCAAACACACACACACGCATACACACAGACAAACACATATCCATATATACATATATGCATATATACATACAGTTACAAGCATGACTTAAAAACAAATTGCAGTGCACTTTTGTAACCTGCTGCATAGATTTATGACACCAAAGAACCCCTTGCTTGCCCCTCCCTATAATAATCTTTTTCTTTCCTTTGAGCTGTTTAGGCACATTAGAACCCACCCCCACACAGCATACTTTGCAACACTCGTAAACACTCATGTGCTACATTTCTTCATTTCGTGCTACATTTTAATTCAATGGGTAGGCGCGGTAAGTTTATGTCGAAAAACTCATTAACTGTGCATGGCACTTGGCACCTTTTTTGTTTATCTCTCTTTTGCCTTAAAGTGTATTCTGTCATGCACTTTACTTAACTCTTTCTTTTTCTATATCACTCTCTTTCTCTTTTAAATCATATTCTTGCCTTCCATCTAATTAATTTTTTGAAGCCTTTTACACCGCGCCCCACCTTCCTCATGTCAAGTTAGAGCCAATTTTTGTGGGCTAAGGTCAAGCACTTATCTGCATTACAGACATTTGGCAACATTCTTAATGCATACACACACACTTATATGTGTGTGTATGACTGCACAATATGCTATCATATTTTAGCTTAAATTAATAAAAAGCAAATCTTTTTTTAGGTCCTTTGCCTTGAAAAAGGCCAAAGGGAAATAATGGAAATGTGTCGAAAGTCGAAAAGTATGTTACAGGTAGAAATAATCATCGGAGACCCTTTAAAGTATATATATTCTTGATCAGGACGACTAATTTAGTCAATATAGCCATGGCTAACTGTCCATTTATCCATCTGTCCGTCTGTCCGTCCGTCCGTCCGTCTGTTTTTCAGCGACCATGAGAGCTAGAGCAACCAAATTTGGAATCTAGATTCGTTATTTTCATACGCTATACGTGTATATTTTAGATTTTTAAATCTTTTACCCTGAGCCCCGCAATACGAAAAAAATCGATTATTAACCACAATTTTCAACCGATCGAATTTTTTTTTGGCACACATAATAATTATACCATTCTTGATCCAGATTGTAAGTTTCGTTAACTAAAAAATTTAATCTAATGCCATAGGCGGGTTGTTGTCAGCCTCTTGGCCAACCTATTGGTGTGGTTATGGATGCGGTTATAGTAACGGCTTGAGTGAAAATTTATTTGCTGGAACACTGTGACAAGATTCAGGTCGTTGTGCAGTGTTTTGTTCTTCACATACCTCTTGCATTCTGTGATAAGCCTGAGCACTTTGTTTGCGGTACTTGAATGTGCTTAATTTGGCTATCGCACGCAAGAACCCATATTTGACAGTCATATAGTCGAAATGGGGCAATTAAAAGAAAATCGATTGTGTAAAATTTATATAGAATGCCATAAACTTAATTAAATAAAAATAAAATAACAAGCATCATGGAAACATTTGCTTGCGACTAAGAGTCAGGTTAGACTTCGAATTTATTTTATAAATTATTTAAATTTAAGACATTAACTTGCTTAACATGCTCAATCAATTAATCAGTTAAATTTATAGAGTTAGTTCTGCATATTAATGAGAAAAAGTTAAGCATTATATACTAATATACATGTAAATATTTACGATAATCATAATAATTTGTGATCATTCCTTTTAGTTAAATTTATTTGATTAAGGCAGGAATATATGCATTTTGCTTGTAAACGTAAGTAAATAATCCTAGCACCAGCTTACGATTATCACAATCTTTATATAGAATACGTGAAATATTTTCAACTCAAAAGAAAGCTAACAACATAAAATTGTCAACTTTAAGAGATAACTAGAAAATGGCGAAAAGCAAGCATATTCAATGCGATGGCAGAGAAACATGCCGCAAATAAACAACAACAACAACAACAAACAACCAGTGTACCACAACTTTTTAGCGCCTTTGCCTTTTTGTAAAAAAAGAAGCAAAGCGGAGCTATTGGAAATGTGCAAAAAAAAGTATGTAGCACATAGAAATAATCATCGGAGACCCCATAAAGTATATATATTCTGAATCACGACGACAAGACGAGTTGATCAAGCCATGTCCGTCTGTCCGTCCGTCCGTCTGTCTGTCTGTCCGTCCGTATGAACGCCTGTTCCTCAGAGACGGTAAGAGCTAGAGCAGCCAAATTTGAAATCTAGATTCGTTATTTTAGTACGCTAGACCAGTTTATTTTTGATTTTTCAATTTCCTCCACTAACCCCCGCAACTCGAAAAAAAACGATTATTAATCAAAATTTTCAACCGATCAATTTTATTTTTGGCACACATCATAATTAGATATTTCTTGTTGCGAATCTGGTTAAGATTGATCAAAAAAATCTGGAAGTTATACATTATCAAATGTGGCGTTATTTGGCCCGAGGGAGCTTAGTAGTGCGCGCAAAATTAGAGCTAGACCAACGAGATTTGGAATGTAGATTCGTTATAATCTTACGCTATACAAGTTTGTTTTAGATTTTCGAATATCCTCTCCTGACCACCGCAATTCGAAAAAATCGATTATAAGGCACAATTTTTTATCGATTAAATTGCTTTTTCACACACATATTAATTGGACCTAGTCTACGTTGTGAATATCGTTAAGATTGAACAATAATCACGGAAGTAATACAACATTCAGTACCACGCTATAGTGCGTGGGGGGCTAAAGGTGCGCACAATGGCCAAGTACGTGAAGAACTGTGTTTTCGTATGAGTATGTGTGTGTCTGGCTGTATATGAAGGCAAAGGGGCTCTCGTAGTCGGGTACACTTTTAGCCAAATCCCTTCTCCCTTTAGTGTTGACAATTGCATTTGAAGTTTCACATGTTGCATGTTGCGACTGTTATTTCTCTCTCCCACTGTGTCTGTGTATGTTAGGTTCTGGTTTACCCTTTGCAAATGGTATTCCTAAATAAATGCAGCATGAAAATGTCAAGTGTGGCAACAACAACAACAACAACATCAACAATAAGAGCACCACACACACTGCTATGCTGCGGATCAGCTCATTGTACGGTAACATTATATATTGTGGCCCATGGCCCCTCAGCCTGTGCCTCTGCCTTTGTCTATGTATGCGTCTGAGTCTGGGCACGGCGCTGGGTCTGAGCTGAGCCTGATGCATTGCGTATATTACTCAAAAATAATGAAAACACAGTTAAAAACTTGGCTGTGATTTCATTTAGTTTTTGGCCAACCAGTTAAATCCCAACACAAGCTCAACTGCCAACTGATTTTAACAATCATCAACGGCACAAAAATCAAAAATTTTAATTTAATGAATTTAATTGAAACCAAATTTTTCGATTAACAAATTGTCCAAGCTTTATGGACCTAATTGTTTTTAGTGCCTCGGAAAGGCTTAAACTGCGTGTACAACTGTGTGTATGTGTGCGTATGTGTGTATGGCTGTATCTGTATACAAAGGGGCTCTCGTAGTCCAGTACACTGGACTGCAAATTTATTGTTAATTATAAACATATCATTTATCTTATTAATCAAATCAAAGTCTTCTCATAGTTTATACTAGAATCCTGCAACCAAATTTATTTTATAATTTTAAAAGGACTTGAAGTTCTATCCAATTTTGTGTATGTTGTGTTCGGCAATAATTCCAAAAACTTCTACTGCTTTAGATATATATATATAAATTACTAGCCCAAAGTTACTAGTATTGGTGTCTGTGGTCTGGGATCTTTAGCAGACAACAGCGATCATATTGTGTAAACTGAAGTAAGAGCCAGTTACTAGTTGCCAGTTACCAGTTGTTAGTTCTCATTCGGGAATTTAAAGTTTCTAGTTTTCAGTTGGTTGTTCCTGATGCAGATGCAATGCGGAAGTTGAAAATTTGTTTACTTAACCATAAAAGAAAACCTGTAACTGCAAAAGGAGTAATTTAAGTAGCAGCAGAAGCAGTCATTGCAGCCAATGGAAATGACAAAGAAAGCACAATAATAAATAGCATTATGGTAATCCAGGCTAAAAGAAAATGGACCATCCACTGCATACGGATGCGACCCTATGGGTGTGATGGAGACTCAACCTCGTAGCTTGTTGTTGTTGTCTTTATTGTTGTTGGTGTGGAAAGCAGCATTAGCTGGTTGGTGTGCCTGCAAGGCACCATCTGCCGTTTCCCACCACCATCAAAAGATAGAATAATTATGTACGAAAACAGAAGAAATACAAGATGAAAGAATACAAGGCAAACCTTTAACAATTGAGAGTACAAATAAAAGGCTCAACTAACTAACTATTATTTACCAAAAATAAGTCACAAATAATAGTTTCTTTTAGCCCCTTTGCTTTTTTGTAAAAAAGAAGCAAAGCGGAGCTATTGGAAATATGCAAAATCCAAAAGTATGTAACACATAGAAATAATCATCGGAGACCAAATAAAGTATATATATTCTTGATCAGGACGACAAGACGAGTTGATCAAGCCATGTCCGTCTGTCCGTCTGTCCGTGTGTTCGTCCGTCCGTCTGTCCGTCCGTCCGTCCGTATGAATGCCTGTTTCTCAGAGACTATAAGAGCTAGAGCAAACAAACTTGAAATCTAGATTCGTTATGTTCGTAGATTATACGAATTTGTTTTAGATTTTTCAATTTCCTCCCCTGACCCCCGCAATTCGAAAAAAAAACAATTATTAATCAAAATTTTCAACCGATCAATTTTATTTTTGGCACACATCATAATTAGACCATTCTTGTTGCGAATCTGGGTAAGATTCATCAAAAAAATCTGGAAGTTATACATCATCAAATGTGGCGTTATTTGGCCCGAGGGGGTTTAGTAGTGCCCGCAAAATATGAGCTAGAGTAACGAAATTTGGAAGGTAGATTTGTTATGTTCGTACGCTATACAATTATGTTTTAGATTTTCGAATTTCCTCACCTGACCACCGAAATTTAAAAAAAATCGATTACAAGGTACAACTTTTAAACGATCAAATTTCTTTTTCGCACACATATTAAGTAGACCGTTCTTCATCTACGTTCTGAATTTCGTTAAAATTGAACGGAAGTTATACAACATTAAGTACCGCGCTATAGAGCGTGGGGGGCTAAAAGGTGTGCGCAATGGCTAAGTACGTGCAGTATGTGTGTGTATGGCTGTATATGTAGGAAAAGGGGCTCTCGTAGTCGGGTACACTCGACTACAGACTTTTTAATTGTTTCATTTACGATCTATTATACAAATAATATGTAAATTTTATACCTAATAAAGTTTTACTGCTATGATATTGGTACATAACTTAACATTTATTTTATTAAAGCATTCTATTTAATTTGCAAATTATTAGAACTTCGATAAATTATATTAAATTAAATTTATATTTTTCATATAATTTCAATCTCTTTACAAACTTTAAGAAATTATTTAAAAGTGAAAATTTTGTTTTTTTGTTAATCAAAGAAGAAAAATCTTTTTTCTATTTGAATAGAAAGAGAGATAAGCTGCGGTAGAAAGAGAATCATTTTAAATTTATACACCCCCCCCCCCTCCCTCCACCCCCTTTAATATTTACTACGTGTTATGGTACATCCCAAAGGCTTAACGCTTAGTTTAACGTGGCATTTTAATTCGATGATTTATGAGATTCGGGGAAATCCCACGTAGCAGTCGGAAGAGAGAGAGAGGGAGAAAAGAAAGTCGACGAGCTCGTCGTATTCTTTGGTTCTTTTGCATTTAATAATCCCTTAAATTTACGTATGGTCGTAGCTGGGCGCTGAGTGTGACAACTGACGGACAGTTGACTTTGTTTGGGTTTGCATTAAAAAAAATCTCATAAATTATTAAGGACTAAGGCAAAAACAGTAACAGAGAAGAGAAAACAGAAAACAGTAAACAACAAACAAAAATTGTAATCATTTTTTGAAGTTTAATTTAAGGGATGCTACCACGCACACCATATACACACACGCATATAAATATCATTTAAAATAAAAAAAAAACTGAAAAGTGTAAGAGTAACGCTGTAATAACTTTTAACATTTTCTATGCTATAGCCTGGCTACACATTTAATTTATCATTTGATTTGTCTGAGAATTATTATCAATGCAAACGACATGCGTATCATTAACTAAACTTGACAGTTAACAAAAAGCATTTGCCATAACAGATGATCAATCAATGGAACTCTCTATACATCATTAGAAGAGTGTTAAAAGAACAAGGAACAACTTAAATATTAATGTACAATCCAATTCATGATTCATGGCCTTAAGTTTAACTTATTATAATGCAAAGAAGCGCACACACACACTCCAATCCGAACAGCAGACAGGTTTAAGAACCACATAACATAACAAACATTCAACATCCAATAGATGGACAAGCATGCAATGTACAAATTAGTGACCATATATGTGTTAAGACAAGAGAGAAGTAGAAGTAGCCAGAGATACCAAGAAAAAGGATGCAGGAACTGTTAGGCATGCCATACGCATACAAATACCTTAACAAAGCCCAATAAATCAGCGGGCAGTGGATACTCAGACAGCTCTATATACAGCACTATTGGGAGCTATGTATATTACATCAATGGAGCCATCAATTAAAGGGAACCCAATCATATTTCAAAGTGAAGCATGAGAGCAAGAATAAGTAGGATGAGTTAATGCGTTGGTTCTTGACAATTTCAAGAGCCACAAAAATTTAACAAACAAAGTAAACGAATCGCATAAAAGGAACCAAAGAGTAAACAATTTATGTGGGTCAGAAACGGATGAGGGAATCTTGGGACAAATATCTAGAAGAGGGAAGTAAGAGCTCTTTCCCTTCTACTGTGGGTATATTGTAGCCATAGTTAGGTAAATTTGTCACGTCATAAATGTCACAAACACATTTTGTGCCTTTTAGTGTGACCATAAAAACAACAAACAACAAATAAAATGAAACAAAAATAATGTAATAATACGCAAAAAAAAATGTATATACATGAATGCAACCATAGATACATATATATATTTATATACATAAATATACACTCGTCAGTTGGGTGGGTCAACGATTCAAAGAGAAGAACAAGCAGAGAACATAAGTAGCCACGTCATGCTGAATATTTGAATTATATGGCATGATAGAAGAGTAAGCGGCAAGGTGTGTGTTTCCAGTGGGTGGTGCACAGCAACCTCTCACAGTCAAAAACAGAGTAAGGTCATAAATCAGTTAATCACATAATTAGAATGTATAAAAATTGATTTACGAGATTTTCAATGTGAATGTTGTTGGAATGTCGCGTGTTTACGATTATTTACTGAGGCTAGCAAATGGTGGGTAAGGTACTATTAAGTACAATATAAGGTGGAAAGGGAAAAGGAAAAGAAATATGTTCCCCCAATGTTGCAGTTACAATTGCAGTTTGCCACAAAGTTCGGGAATATGATGCAACGCTATGCAGAAGTCGTGCAAATAATGCAAATTAAATGTGCGAGAAAATTAAGTTTAAAAAACTGCGAATTATTTACATAAGAATAAGTAATATATATATATATATATATATATATATATATATATATATATATATATATATATATATATATGTAAAACAATAAGCGGAATCTTTATTATAAATAATTACATTTCGCAAAACCTAATCAAAATAACCTAGGCGCCTTACCTGGCACGTCCTCTAATTTTATACAGACCTGCCTATCCAAACTTAGAGCCAAAGACCGAAACAGGAAAATTTCTGCTGTCAAGAGCCAAAAAAAGCCGACGGGGTGTGGCAGTTATTCCTAAAAGCAGACAATAGACAAAAGTTGTACGTGAGAACATTTGTATGTAAGTGTGTGTGCTTTATTTATTTTTTATTTTTTTTTTTTGTATAGGGGGGAAGCATTTAAAGCCGAAAAGTGTGGGAGTTTCACCCACTAAAACCTGACCCTACGCCCCGCTTTCCCTCTCACGGAACTTAGCCGCTAGGTATTACTACGCGAGGGGGAGGTGGCATGAAGGCGTCTTCAGATACTCATTTTAGAGTTTGAATTCTATACTGAATTCTGTTTGCGCTGTCTTTCAGCGCGGCGCAGGGATTTAAGGACTGCTGCACATGTGTGGCTAACTTTTAACCAATTGTTTGCGAACTGAACAGGATGTCTAATAAAACAGGGACTGAAAGGTCTTCCAATGCTTAGGCTCCTATATAAATAGGATCTAAAATACCCGTGCCCAGTCAGAAGTTGCGTCAAGTAAAAGTCACTCTGGCTATGTCTCCTATCAACCCATCTGTTTATGTAGGGGATGATACGCCTTGTCCAGCTGCCTATGCCGTTTTGCTGCCAGCGATCCTGTCTTTGCACCATCGTTGACTGCCTGCTCCCCATGGCGGGGAATCTAGCCTCTTTCACAAGCAGATCGAGGGGGATAATTCTCACGAGGACTAACGCGGGATCCTCTGATACTGTGCGGTCAGCGCTCACGACGCGCAGTGCGCAGCAGCGGTACGAGCCTCTACAAGACCGTGCAAATGTTTTGACGGCCATTGCTAGTGCCCATATTTGCCCACAGTACAACAAGATGGATCTTACCACCGAAGTGATAAGCAGCCTGCTCTTGTGTCGTGGACCTCCAATGTTCGCCATGGTTCCGGCGAGCGCTGCTGTTGCTCTAGCAGCCTTGTCTGCAGCGTATTCCAGGTGGAGATAGTCTGTGGTCCAACTTTACTTCTAGATAGAGAATGGCCGGCTTGCAGGAGATTTGGCACCCTGCCACGGTGGATGGTGGCGGATTCTACCCTTTTCCTAAGGCTAACGAGCTGTCTTCGAGCTACGTCGCGGTTTGCCTGATGCACGCGTTGGTAATGTCCTCTACCTCCTGCAACTCCTTTGCCACTGCCACAATGGCAATATCGTCCGCAAAGCCGTCGTACATGACGTTCCAGAGCATCGTTCCCAGGAACGAATCCTGCGGGACGCCTCCTGTAACTTGGTAATACATTGTACCGTCAGCGGCATCGTAGAGTAGCACTCTACCGCGAAAGTAGCTGCACACCAAGTTAATAAGGTACTCAGGGATGTCTAGTCGCCGTAGTGCACCGACGATCATCTCCCATCTTGCCGAGTTGAAGGCACTGCGGACATCCAGGGTGCTGATGACGTAATATTTCTTCCTCTCAAGCGTGTACCTTGGAAAGCGTTGTTGGCCATGGATACCACTGCGTGAATGGCATCGGTAGTACTCCTGCCTTTTCGGAATCCGAATTGCCAATTCAAAACTCGAACATTTGTATGTAAGTGTGGGTGTGTGTGTGTGAAGAGGTGTGTCAGTACTGCCCGGATCTTGCTCGTTCTGTGAGTAGCATCAAAGCCCAAGTTCAACAGATAAACCCAAAGCTGTCGTTGTATTTCTTTCGTACTCTCTATCTCTCTTTCTTCCTCTCTTGGTATTCTCTTCTCTCTTGTAACACTCTTTTTTATTGCATCATAAATTTAATATTTTTCTTTTATTTTCTTCGAATGTTTGTATAACTGCACGCTAATAATTATCTTCCCACACCAAGACACATGCGCCTTCTATTCGCCTCTTACTACCCCCTTTTGTCTTCGATTCCTGAATGTCTTTCTAAAGGAGACAATTTATATTTTCATCGTGCTTTTTCTTCGTTCGAAAATATGATAGTATGTGTATGTATATTGAAGATTCGACAAGGGAATTTTTCTTGTCATTTCGTGAATGTTTTTCGTTTTTGGTAACATTTTTTCTGTAAACATAGGAAAGCAATACCCTATTGAGTCACCTTATCACATATAAAGTAATATTTGGTATATACAAGTTAATTTCAAGAACTTAGCCTAAGAGGTAACAGTAGAATAATAATCAAGGGTTGAAGGAATATTAAAAGATATTTTATATTGACTTAAATAGGAGATTATATTTTTAGCATTCTGCTTCCTCATGGCCCTTAAGCAACATTTAGCAACAACTGTTATGCTTTTGCAATCAAAAAATGTATTGGCTTATTTCTAAACCTGTCAAAGATATTAATTTTGACAGCACTTTAGGATCGACTCATATTGCAATCCAGCTAATGGGATTTCACAGAACCTTTAAAAGCAAACTTCGCATCATATTTATTTAGGACTAATTCGAAAGGATACCCAATACACAGGCACCACCAAAAAACACAACTTGCATACGAAATTCCAAATTGAAAATCCATCAGATAGATAGCTGGTAAATCGAGTATGGTATATGGTAACACACCCATTTATGCAATGGAATTAGGAACCGGTACCTAATTAAAACCCTGTCGAGTCCATTTCAAACCCAAGCCCAAATCGCACCCATTTCCGATAAAAAATTGATTCACACACCAACAAAACGGCAACAGAGTTAAAACAAATCACATGTTACTGCAAACATTTTAAGAAAAATTGTGTAAAATCAGTAAGAAACTAGTAAGAAATCTGTAGTCGAGTGTGCCTACATACAGTCACGTTCCCAAAAACGTACACACATATAAACAGTTCAACACGCACTTTAATCTATTTCGCGCTCTTTTTAGACACCTGCGCTCCAAAGCACGATAGTTAATGTTAAATAGCTTCCGAGTTTTTTATCCAATCTCAATGACATCCACAACGTAGATGATGGTCGAATTATTCTTTGCCAAAAAGAAATTCGATCGGTTGTAAATTGTGCTTAATAATCATATTTTTCGTATTGCGAAGGTCAGGAAAGGAAGCTCAAAAATCTAAAACAAACTCGTATAGCGTATAAAAATAACAAATGTAAATTTCATATTTGGTTGCGCTAGCTTTTATAATCTCTGAGAGACAGGCGTTCATACAGACGGATGGTAGGACAGACGAACAAACAAGGCTAGATCGACACAGCTCGTCATCCTGATCAAGAATATAAATTCTTTATGAGTTCTCAGCTGATTATTTCAACCTGTTACATACTTTTCGATTTTGTACATTTCCATTAGCTCCTTTTAGTCATTTTTTAAAGGCAAAGGGGCTACACAGGAATATTGCTTTGTAAGTAAGTATTAATATATCTATTAGTATAAGGGTCTGGATAAGCTAAGATAGTCATGCGTTATACAGTCCGACAATTTTTTACGATTATTTCTATTATTCATTTAACCTTCAGGATTCAGTATAAAACGAGAGGGTAAAAGTAAAATAAATTGGCCGAAAGCCTACATTTTTAATGTAATAGCAGCGCATTGCAGATAGAATACATAAAATGAAATAAAAAAAAAAACAAATAATAAAAAAGTAAAAAACAAAATAGCGTTGGAATTTAAATAAATGCGTACAAAGTTATGTGTGCAAATGGAACTTTGTTTCTTACTCAATTTTATATCGAATGAAGCAGTAGCAGGGCAACCGGCAATTACAATGCCTGACAACTCGTTTTGTATGTCAGTTAGTTGGACCGGGAGACGTGGGTAGGCGCATGGGAATGATACAGGAAGGGCACATGGGGCAGGCTTATCAGTGCAGTCTATAGTAAGCTGACCGCTTCAAAAGCCTCTTAGTATGCAAATCAAGAGGCAGACGTTAAGTGAATCATGTGAATCATGTAGAGAACAGGAACGCCAACGCATCGCAAGATGTAGTCCACGCCGCTGACCAGTCTCCCGATAATTTATGCTATAATAATTAAGAACCAACGAACAGACCAAACCTAAGCCGAACTGCCAAGCAACAAAAACAGAAAGAAAACACCGAGGAGAAGGAATGGTCAGATAGTGAGAGTCACACACACACATGACCACACTCTAAAACGCACAAGCACACACTTAATATACAATATTAAGATGACGCAAACATACATGATTGGCTTTTACAGGCTGTTGCGAGATGCCATGCGGTGTTCTATAGAAAAAGCTGCCATCGCATTACATCCCATATACCACAATGATGGCTCAGACTTGAAATTGTTAAGAGCATTGCGCCCTCAGGAGTAGAGCAGAGGGTTTGTCACCAGTGTGAAATAACCACATGTCATGGCAGAGCACATTGAACATTTCGCATGTGTTTTTGGTTTGAATGTTTCATATGAAATTGATGCTCAAGTGGAATTATTATACTTGTGATTAAAATACAAGTATACATATTTAAACTAAGTTGATAACTAAAAAAATAACAGATTCTAAATACTTTAAAAGAAACTTAATTTAAATGTAAAATAACTACATTACATTCGATGACAATTTGCTTTCAACTAAATCATTTTGTATTCTTTACACACATGCTTAGACAATTAGGCAATGAAAAGGAAAAGGAAGATGGAAGATAGAAGGTGAAATTTGAAGGATAGAAACAGAGGAAATATAAAGCTAAACTTAAACAATTTTGTGAACTGTTATATTGTTGTTGAGAATTTTTGGTAAAGTTTTTTATCCAAGTCTAACAACTGACAAGGCACAAAATGACTGAACCAGTGTGACTGATGATGTACCGCATCTGCCTTGTCAAGTTCTTGTACAAGTTCACTGAGTTCATTTGAAGTGAATTGTGCATTATACGCTGTGAGCTACAATGTGGACTTCTTGTAGTTAGTAATAGTAGTAGTAGTGGCACTAGGAGTACTAGTAGTAGCTATAATTGAAAGTTAGCAGCAAAACTACTAAGAGTGGTACTTTGGAATGGAATGGTTTGAATTGAATTAAATTGAATTGAGTTGAGTTAAGTTAGCTTGAGCTGTGTCAAGTGAGTATGTCAGCTTGGAGTCTATGATTGATGAAGATATTTCCCGTTGCACCGGCACAAATTTGCTCACAAATTTGCACCGCTCTATAAACTTCAAGTTCAACACTAGACACTGTATTTCATTGCGGCCTGACCTGAACCGGCCACTGGTATAGCGAACTGCCCTGTCATTAGCCTTGTCAACATAACTGCTGAACACCATATCTCTCTACCACATGCGTCACAACGAAGCACAGATAGTCATTCCAGTCCATAACTCATTAAGATGGCCACAATACTAATGATTTTAATTGAAATTTGAAACTTGTCAAGCATTCGCCGCAGTTCGCAATGAGACTAAATAGAGATACGTGGGATAACTTGGAGCTGTACACATATTTGGAGTCTGCCTAAAACAGTGACTGTGACAGGGACTGCGGCTGTTAACGTAAAATGTGAAAAGAGACTAAATAACTTTTGTTTTTGCTACTGCATTGCACTTTTAACGTTGCAACATCTGGAAAAGCATCGTCCAAGGGCCAACAAACAGAACTGTCCTTCACTGTGCGTAACTTTTTAAAAGAAAACTTCTGCAGGCCCTTACATAGACCAAAACTTTTTGGACTATGTACTATAATAAATAAATATAAATAAATATATATATATATATATATATATACTATAAAACATGTATATATATTTTCAGTTTTTTATGTGCGATGAAATATATTTTGCGCACTTTGCCAAAGTCACAGAAAGAGAAAAACTGAAAAAAATGTCAACTTCTGTCTTTGCGAACATTTTTCGTAGAAGTGTCAAGTGCTTTGAGCCGGTAAAAGCATTGAAAACTTACAATAAAGGTATACAAAGAAAGAAAGAGATAGTAAATAGTTTGTAGAGGAATAAATTTCAAAATGTTTTTAATTTATGTATATTAAATATTTAAAATTAATATAAGACAAGCAAGAAATCTGTAGTCGAGTGATCCCGACTACGAGAGTCTCTTTAGCTGCAGAAACAGCCATACACACACATACGCACAGCTGTACACGCACTTTAAGCCACTTCGCGCGCTTTTCAGCTTTGTTGAAAATTGTGCTTAATAATCGTATTATATATAATATTTTTTCGTATTGCCGTGGTCAAAGGAGTATATTCAAAAATCTAAGACAAGTTTATATAGCGTATGAACATAACGAATCTAGATTGCAAGTTTGGTTGCTCTAGCTGTTATAGTCTCTGAGAAACAGGTATAAAAAAGGACAGAAACCATACGGACGTGGCTAGATTGACTAGTTTTGTCGTCCTGATAAAGAATATATATACTTTATGGGGTCTGCGATGATTATTTCTACCTGTTACATATTTTCGATTTTGCACAAATTCATTACTTCCCTTTTGTTTTGTTGTTTTAAGGCAAGTAGCCAAAATAATAAGTTTAAGAATTGCTTAAATTAATTATGGCAGTTTCAGCTTATACTTCATTTTGTGTTGAATTGCGGCTTAAAGTTTTCATCGTAACAGAATCCTAGAAAATGTCGACTGTTCCGACCAGCACCATTAAGAAATTTATAGAGCTCACATAGAGCATCTGGAATCAATTCAATATTATTTATATCAATTAAAATGGTTTCCCCTCATACATGTACATAAGTAGTAACAATTATAACAGTTACCCTTAGTAACTACAAATTGCATATTTAAAATAATTCAATTGAAATTGGAAGATCAAGAAGAATAACAAAATTTTTCATTGCTTGAAATAACATTGACATTGGTATTTAGATTTCAACTTTATTAGGCTTCAATTACTCGTAATACTAGAAACTAGTATAAAAATTGCCTCAGGGCTGAATATGTATAAAATCAGTTGGGGTTGCTGTACAACAATTCAAATATGTCTAAAAAGCTCAGTATTCTTTTCTTTGCAATCTCTTTTGAAAAAAGCAAAAGGGGAGTAAAATATTTGTGCAAGTTGTAACAGGTAAATGTATAATAATATATATATTCCTGATCAGCATCTCTATCGGAGTAGCAATGTGAGTGAGCTTAAAAACCGTGTATATGCATCTACAAGTCTGTGTTTGGGTAACAATAAAAAGAAAGGGACTCTTCTAGTCAGGTACACCCGACTACATCGTTGTTGATATTTTAATATGATGACAAGCTCGTCCATTTGGCAGCTGTCGCTGTTTTTCAATTCAGCGCTTCATCAATAAGTGCACTTTATGAAATATGTCGAAGTTCCACTTTTTCGGGGGTTGTTTGAATCGTGTCCTTTTTTTATTGGCGTTGCACCCTTTTTATATTTGTAGAAATGTTAAGGATGCTTCTGTGAAAATGCAAATACGTCTCGGTTCATTCTAAAGAGTACTACAACATTTTTATGCAATATATTCTGTTGTTCTTTTTTGTAAAATTTTATTCTCTCTTAAAGTTTTTTATGAATTTTAAGCACCCAAAAAAGTACTAGATTAAAGTAAGTTATAAATACCTTATCTATTATATTATACACAGTTAAATCACAAGTATTTTGTATCGATTATTTAATCGGTAATTAATATTGATTTAAGACAATTCTTGATGACGTCATTTACAAGCATCAAACTATAGTTCTATGTAGCCTTTCCTATACGTATAAATGCGGGGTAGTTTAATTTGTGCAATAAATAAAATCACATTTATCGAATTTTCAATCAATACTTAATGTTATAAATTCTTGTGGTCATTATTACTAGACGGAGTTAAATATAAGAAAAACTATACAATAAAATAAAATTTTAAGCGTAATTAATTTCAAAGTAAAAAACACAAAAAATAAAGATAAAAATGTAAAATCCAATTAAAATTTGCACCTAATCTAAAATCGCTGCAATCATGTCAGCTCCGTCACTGTGTAATCAAAATATTAATTAAATTATAATTAAAGTGTTTAAGCTCTTACACAGGAAATGTATATGTTAGAGCCGACAACACGCCGTGTTTGTAGTTAATTGCACTGCTTACATCAATACAAAATAAATAAATAAATAATTAAAATTGAATATAAAATATATTTAAAAACTTATAAAAGACAAGTGAAAAAAATGCTTTAAAGCAACTGCGTAAAATATTTATAAAGTGGGAATTGCTAATTAAACATAAAATTGCAAACAGATGCAACACTGGACAGTAAATTAACATGACAAACAACATGAAAACTGAAAAAAAAAACAATTTTTAGAAAGAGTACAAGGCTTGAAAAGAAGGAGTATAACCACAGTTAAAAGTTGAAACTACAAAATTTATCATGAATTTATAAAATTGCTTAATTTGATTTGAGTCACGCAATGAATTTGATTTAGTTGTAAAACGTTTGTATTTATTTTTATGGTTTAATTGATTAAAAATGTATTACTTGATGTGGTTTAACTTTATAATATTGTGAATGGGCGTGTAAATTTAAAATGGCAGAGTTATAAATTAAATATATGTTCAAATTTTGTTTAATATTTAATCATAGGGTTAAACAAAATTCTAAAGAGCATTTAGAATACCTAAAAAGTATGATAACGATAAATAACAAATATTGCTTTATTTAAATAAGACCATATTATACATATTTATTCAAAACCAAATACTTACTATAGAAAATTAATTCCTTAAGATAAATATTTCATCTCATACAAATACATAAACTATACAAATATCGTCTTTATATAGACGATTTAAAAAATCCGTTATTGATCCCATTGCTATATACTATTATATATTATACACATATTAAACAATTTATTCTTAGACAGAAAGTAGCATATGAATACAATTAATCGATGTATCGATAACGCATGTCAGTCTATGTGGAGGCTAAAGAGATTGAAGGTTATGACTTTGCTTTTGTCATAGAATAGATTATATATCTTTTACGAATGTAAAAGATGAAGTAATAGGTTTATTAAATTAGAAATACTATCCGGCTCGACTTCAGTGACAAATGTTGGGTATTTTTGTCTTATTACTAAAGAGGAATACGAACGGAGTTACCAATATTTGTTTGTGTAAAATTCTATGTAGGCAAGTCATATAGCTATTTCAAATGCTTCCATGCATTCCGATCAGTGACCTTTACTTGAAACATTTTTTATAACAAACTTTTTCGTACCTGTTGGCAGCTAGGCTCGACCCTTGATCTTCCTTCTGAGCTATCCAAGCTCAAGGAGGATTGGTCGCCAGGTCACAAAGATGAACAAATCTATCTGTGTAATGATTCTAATTTATGGGTTTTTTTTCTGAATTTATTTCACATCTTATTCTGAACTCCATTTTTTCTACATATCGTCTCACAACTCCACAACTACAGTTTCTTTGTGGATACATTGATAATCTATGTGTCGATAATGTCAGTATATGTGGACGTTAAATAGATTAAAAGTTATGCATTTGTTTTTAATAAGCAACTTCATTGAATACTGAATAGGTATATATATAACAAATATATATAAATATAAAAAAATATATATTTATTATTTAATAAAATACTTGGCAATCCATAGTTAATATTCAGCTTAAAACTTAATATTCAAAATAACAAAATCTCTTGTGTGAGTACGTGCGAATTCATGAAGCGCAAGGTTGCTTCCGTCAAGCTTTAGACTGAGTATTGCATTATGTTATATAATATATAATTTAATCCACTAAAACATATTATCCGGTAGACACAAAAATTTTAACACCTCTTATTATTATTAACCTGTTAATTTAAACTATTATTATTATTCTAATAATAAACTAAACTTTAAATTTTAATAAAATGTGAAAAATACATATACAGGTAAAACTCCTACAACGCTGGGTTAGGTTCCTGAAAAACTCCGCGTTATACGAAACCGCGTTGTGGGAGTTTTACCTGTATATTAATTTTATCAGAAATGGAAAGCGAAAAATTTTTATATACATTCTGCAGTTATGCTGAATGTTTTCAACACAAACAATTAGTTTCCACAAAGAATTTTCTGCACGTACAAAGAAAAAAAAAACAGAGTTCTAAATGAAAAGCATTTAATATTTTGAATGGCAGTGAAAAAAACATGAGATAAAAATGTCGAAAATAAATAAACGCTAACCACGTACGCACACACACAAGTATATGGATAAATATAAATATACAGATGCATGTATTTATAATATATATATCTACATGTTATTTAAATGCCAATATATAAATATGGAAAACTTATGATAAAAAAGAACGCTAAGAGCTCGGAAATGGAAAATTCAATTTATTTATTTTTTATATTCATGGTTCATTTAAAATGGCCAATACCAGTTATATTGTTTAAAAAAGCTAAAAGGGACTTAATGGAAATGTGCAAAGTCGAAAGTATATAAGAAAGATAAGAATATATATAACTATATATAACTAAAATTCTTTATACCATTGTCCGACCTATCTTAGAATATGGATCTCGTGTTTGGTCACCACAATATTCAGTACATCAAGATAAAATTGAGTCTGTACAGAAAAAGTTTCTTCTTTTTGCTCTTCGGGCTTTTAACTGGGCTCCTGGTACGGATCTTCCTTCGTACGCAAGTAGACTATTACTAATTAATCTTCCATCCCTTACTAATCGCCGTATTATGCTTGGAGTTATGTTCCTACACAAATTGCTTTTAGGATTAGTAGATTCTAGTGTTTTATTAAGTAATATTAATATTCGTGTTCCTTCTAGATTTTCGCGAAACTTTAACCCAATCTACCTTAACACATGTACCACTAATTACTTATTGCATGAACCTTTCAGGGTACTCTGTTCTGACTATAACTAGCTCTACAGAGTTATCAGTACGGAATTACCCTTAGAAACTAACAAAAATTTAATTATACTAATAATAATTAACATCATTGCTAATACTGATAATCTAATTGGGTTTTTCTGGGTTTTTCCAATTCTGTGCAACAAATGTTGGATAATTTTTAATTCAATTTTAATACTCCCAGCTTAAGACTTAAAACTTAAAACTTAAATTAAAAATTTTAAATTTAAATTTAAATATAATTATATATTTTTAATCTTTAAATTTAATTTTATTTCAATTTTATACCAAAATTTTGGGTCGACTGCTCATAGTTGACATTAAATAAATAAGTAAATAAATAAATAAATAAATAAATAAATAATCATCTGAGACCTTATAAGGAATATATATTGTTGATCAGGACGACTAGCGGAGTCGATCTAGCCATATCCGTTTGTCTGTTTTTATAATATAATATAATCATATATAAGAAATATAAAAGTTTTTAAATTTATTAATGAGTTTCTGTCAATGTCATCTTAAAAATTGTAGATTTCATAATAAAATATAAACGTAAATTTACTGTGATATTATTTACCAAAAGTTTTACACCTAAACTTTTCATTTACTATTTATACAGAGGAAAAACTAATCACATGCGTGTTATTTAATACTTTCTGACCACGCAAGGACAAGCAACTTTTCGCCTCACTGATTACGACATAATAAAGCAAACTAAACAAGTAATATTTATTTCAAACAAAAAAAATAGAAGAAAAACAAGTAAGAAATCTGCATTCGACTGTACCCGACTACGAGAGCCCTTTTGATTACATATACAGCTATACAGACGCATACTCACACATACACACCGTTCTGCACTTAGTTAGCCACTGCGCGTACCTTTTAGCTTCCCGCGCTCTATATCGTGGTACTTAATGTTGTATAACTTCCTTGTTTATTGTGCAATCTTACCGAAATTCACAACGCAGATCAGGAATAATTTTTTTAATAGGAATGCCAAATAGAATTTTGATCGGTTCAAAATTGTGTCTTATAATCGTTTTTTTTTCGAATTGCGGGGGTCAGGAAAGGAAATTCAAAAATCTAAAAATCTAATCTAATCTTTTTTATTCCTTAATAATAATAAAAAAAAAAATAAAAAAAAAAAACTTTTTTATGGTAATAAATCACACATTATAAGACACACCCATTTGAGAAATTTATATAAAAATGTTATAGCCAAGTAAATCCAGTAGCAGCATACTAGCCATATAGATATTTGAATTTCAAAAATTTTATTAGTGTTGGTATTGGTATCGATAAATTTTACTGGTAGTGTGTCTAGTAAAAGCTAGTGGTGATATCTTTGCCAACTTCAAAACTTAAACAAAACAAATAATAATATTTTTGGTGTAGGACACTTCCAATCGAAGGTCGTGTATCTTGATTAAAAAAAACAACAACAAAACCCCCACGAAGCAGATACATAAAACCAATCGATTCTATTCCATTTGTTGTTGCCGCTTTAGCCTATAAATTGTCTGCAATGGGTTAAGCTAACTGTGTAGCGTTTTAGTAGCATATAAACTGACAGCAACAACAGACAACAAAAGCAATAAATACATATTTAGGGGGTGCCAAAATAATTCATTAATTTTTTAATCCTATAACGGAGGACAAGAAAACTGAAATATATTCAAAACATCAGATCTTATTTATATACTAAACTACTCTAAGTCCCTTTGCCTTTTGTAAAAAGAACAAGTAAAAATCCTGTAGTCGAGTTTACCCGACTAGGAGAACCCCTTTGCCTACGTATACTATACACACACATACTTATATATACACACAGTTCTGCACGTACTTTAAGCTATTGCGTGCGCCTTTTAGCCCCGAGCTCTATTGCGCTGTACTTAATGTTGTATAACTTCCGTGTTTATTGTTCAATCTTAACGATCAAGAATGGTCTAATTATGATGTGTGCCAAAAAGAAATTCAATCAGTGAAAATTGTGCTTAATAATAGATTTTTTTCGAAACTCGTATAGAGTATGAACATAACGAATCTAGATTCCAAATTTGGTTGCTTTAGCACTTATTTTGCGCTCACCACTTAACCCCCCCGGGCACCATAACTCCACTTTTAATGATTTATAACTTGTGATTAATAATCGTTTCTTTCGTATTGCAGGGGTCAGGGGAGAAAACTCAAAACTCTAAAACAAACTCGCATATCGTACGAACATATCCCATATAGATATAAAGTTTGTTTGCTCTAGACCTTATAGTCTATGAGAAACAGGTATTCATACAGACGGACAAGCCTAGATCGCTACGTCATGTTGTTCTGA
The DNA here is from genome assembly GCA_037044455.1 of Zygothrica quintamaculata. NCBI lineage: Eukaryota > Metazoa > Arthropoda > Insecta > Diptera > Drosophilidae > Zygothrica > Zygothrica quintamaculata. The sequence continues at coordinate 58,916 of JBAMBS010002082.1, forward strand.
TCAAGAATATATATACTTTATGGGGTCTTCGATGATTATTTTTACCTATTTAATACTTTTCGATTTAGAATTTTTCCATTAGTTCCCTTTTGGCTTTTTTTAAAGGCAAAGGGACTAATTAAAACCAAAACGCGAAAGTGTTAAGTAACTGAACTACCTCATTATACTGCGTGTAGGGCTATAGTCTGTATGTATATGGTTGGATGTGTATTTACAAGGGAAAAAGGATTTATATAGTCGTTGTTTAAGTTGGTCTTAGTTAAAGTACACACATAATTTAATTGGATGAATAGGATATAACAATATACGTTTTATACATCAATATATTCAAATTTATAAAATTCATTTTTACCTTAACTTTGCTGAGACTATATAGATTCATTCTATATGCCAGCTTATTAAAGAGTTGATTTATCAACCAAAACCATTACATTAGTTTTTTTGCAATGTACTTCTGTATTGGCTAGGCCAAAAAGCTACACCTAAGGGGCTAACAAACGTTTGTCCAAAGTCATTCTGCCAAGATGAAATCGTAGAAATTGAATTGAAGTGAAATGTGTCGGCTTAAAAGCAGGGAGAACGGTGTACTGGGCATTGGTTGTAAAGGTTGTGAAGGCATTGGTTGTAAAAGAAGTTGGAAAGTAGCAAACGACATTCGTATCAATAGAAAAAACAAGTAAGAAGTCTGTAGTCGACATACACACACATACTCATATATACACACAGTTCTGCACGTACTTAACCATTCCGCGCACCTTTTAGCCCCCCCACGCTCTATTGCGCGGTACTTAATGTTGTATAACTTCCGTGTTTATTGTTCAATTTTAACGAAATTCACAACGTAGATGAAGAAAAGTCTACTTAATATGAAATTTGATCGGTTAAAAATTGTAGCTTTTAATCGATATTTTCAAATTGCGGGGGCAGGGGAGGAAATTCGAAAATCTAAAACAAACTCGTATAGCGTACGAACATTACGAATCTAGTTGCCAAATTTCGTTGTTCTAGCTCTTATTTTGTGCGCACTACTATACCCCGCCGGGGCAAATAATCCCACTTTTGATGATGAATAACTTCCGAGATTTTTGATCAATCTTACCCAGATTCACAACATGGATCAAGAGTGCTCTGATTATGATGTGTACCAAAAATAAATTTGATGGGTTGAAAATTGTGCTTAATAATCGTTTTTTTTTTGCGAATTGCAGTGGTCAGGGGGGGAAATTCAAAAATCAAAAACAAACTCGTATAACCTACGAACATAACGAATCTAGATTTCAAGTTTGGTTGCTCTAGCTCTTATAGTCTCTGAGAAAGAGGCGTTCATACAGACGGACAGACAGACAGACGGACAGGGCTAGATGAACTCGTCTTGTCGTCCTGATTCAGAATATATATACTTTATGGGGTCTCCTATGATTATTTCTATGTGTTACATACTTTTGGATTTTGCACATTTCCAATAGCTCCGCTTTGCGTCTTTTTTACAAAAAGGCAAAGGGGCTAAAAAGTACAGAGCTTCAGCAAGCAACTTATACAAATAGGATATAAAAAAACTGAGACCAGTTATTTTTCTAGGCTGCAGCAAAGCCAGCGAAAGTATTTATAAATACATATAAAATATAATAGTATATAATATACAAATATATTCATATATACATACATATATATCAGTAGTATCATACATATATATGAGTAGTGATAACTTCTTTCCCGACTTTTGCCTCCTACTGCGCACCGGCACACAACCCAGACGCAAGTTAAATGTAACTTTTCTTTCAGCTGTGGCCGTTGTTGGGCTTTTCCCTGCCTTGCCTACTATTGTTCGCTTTTCATGCTTATACCGTCGCCTTTTTCCGTTACGTCCACATTATTTGTAAATCTTAAACGCGTTTCGCTGTATCTTCTTAAGGCAGCTTAAATATTTGTGTAACATAATACAAAACATACGGGCTTCTCTGGTTATACTTAGATACATTGCTTAGATACTTGCTTAAGCCACAGGAAGAAAGTAACATTGTCTGAGACTGAGACATACTAAGTACACGTTCCTTCTGTAGTATCAATACACACACGGACTGTGTACATGCAACATTCCAAGAAAAAAAAAACATATTTATATATATATAAAATATTTATTTTAAAATTAAAATGTTTAAAAATCAATTATATATTATTTATCTATTATAAAAAATAATAAGTTAATTTTATAACTAATTAACTAATGCTTATATATCAGCTTCCAACGAGGACTGCTACTATAATCAACATCATTCATTGTTGTATTATATCTGTTGGGGAACCAGGATGTGAGTTCTTTTGGTGCTGGTGTTTTTTATCGCTTATGTATGTTTAATTCTATATTTTAAATTGCAATTATTTATCTAATCAGATACGAAAATCAAAAAGAAAGAAACATAAATATATATTATCTGAACAATAAGAGACTCATTGTATACACCCAGAATGCATTAGGATTTAGGATATTGCAATTTTTTATATGACATTGGACGTAACATTTCGTACAGCTGATATTATCTCAACTTTTTAGCCCCTTTGCCTTTTTGTAAAAAAGAAGCAGAGCGGAGCTATTGGAAATGTGCAAAATCCAAAAGTGTGTAACACATAGAAATAATCATCGGAGAACCCATAAAGTATATATATTCTTGATCAGGACGACAAGACGAGTTGATCTAGCCATGTCTATCTGTCCGTCTGTAGGAACGCCTGTTTCTCAGAGACTATAAGAGCTACAGCAACTAAATTTGAAATCTAGATTTGTTATTTTCGTACGCTAGACCAGTTTGTTTTAGATTTTTGAATTTCCCCCCCTGATCCCCGCAATTCTAAAAAAAACAAATAAGAATTCTGTAGTCGAGTGTACCCGACTACGAGAGCCCCTTTGCCTACATATACAGCCATACACACACATACTCATACATACACACAGTTCTGCACGTACTTGGCCATTGCGCGCGCCTTTTAGCCACCCACGCTCTATAGCGCGGTACTTATTGTTGTATAACTTCCGTGTTTTTCGTTCAATTTTAACGAAACTCACAAAGTAGATGAAGAATGGTCTACTTAATATGTGTGTGAAAAAGAAATCTTATCGGTTGAAAATTGTGCTTAATAATCGTTTTTTTCGATTTGCGGGGGTCAGGGGAGGAAATTTAAAAATCAAAAACAAACTTGTATAGCGTACAAACATAACAAATCTACGTTCCAAATTTCGTTGCTCTAGCTCTTATTTTGCGCGCACTACATTACCCCCCGGGGCCCAAAACGCCACTTTTGATGATCTATAACTTCCGAGATTTTTGATCAATCTTACCCAGACTTACAACATCGATCAAGAATGGTCTAATTATGATGTGTGCCAAAAATAAATTTGATCGGTTGAAAATTATGCTTAATAATCGTTTTTTTCGATTTGCGGGGGTCAGGGGAGGAAATTCAAAAATCAAAAACAAACTCGTATAACCTACGAACATAACGAATCTAGATTTCAAGTTTGGTTGCTCTAGCTCTTATAGTCTCTGAGAAACAGGCGTTCATACAGACGGACAGACGGACAGACGGACAGACGGACAGACGGTCAGACGGACAGACGGACAGACGGACAGACAGACAGACGGACAGGGCTAGATGAACTCGTCTTGTCGTCCTGATTCAGAATATATATACTTTATGGGGTCTCCGATGATTATTTCTATGTGTTACATACTTTTGGATTTTGCACATTTCCAATAGCTCCGCTTTGCTCTTTTTTTACAAAAAGGCAAAGGGGCTAAAAACGATTATTAAGCACAATTTTCAACCGATTGAATTTATTTTTGGCACACATCATAATTAGAGCATTCTTGATCCATGTTATAAATATGGATAAGATTGATCAAAAAACTCGGAAGTTATACTACATCAAAAGTGGCGTTATGGGACCCGGGGGGCTTAGTAGTGCGCGCAAAATAAGAGCTAGAGCAATGAAATTTGGAATCGAGATTCGTTATGTTCTTACGCTACACAAGTTTTTTTTAAATTTTCGAATTTCTTCTCCTGACCCCTGCAATTCGAAATAGTTGAATATAAGGCACAGTTTTTAACCGACTAATTTTCTTTTTCGCACACATATTAATTAGACTATTCCTAATCTACGTTGTAAATTTCGTAGACAAAAAACACAGAATTTATACAACATTAAGTACCGCGCTATAGTGCGTGGGGGGCTAAATGCACAATGCTTGACAAGAAAAGTAAGACAAAAAGCGATCTTTATAAGTGGCATATTGTGATCTTATCCGAAAAATTAGAAACAGATAAGAATTAAGTTACAACGGAATATAGAAAATACATATGACATAAGAATCGATTTTAATCTTTGCTAGCTGTCAGACGTTCCGATCGACAAATTCTTTCCTGACTCATTAAAATCAAGCGTTGAAGTACCATCCGATTGGAAATGTAAACAAAAGAAAACATGCTGCACATACATTTTGGCTTCTTTAACAAAACAAGAACAAATGCTGTAAGGGAACGCAGTAAAGATGCAGATAAAACTGGAAGTGTCAATCACACACTTGCAGTTACCGTTGCATTTGGCACACACATAGCGCATTCAAGTATCTGCGTAGGCCCTAATATAGTTACCCTAACGAGTACTGAATAAATAAGATTAAACGATCTTCGGCTGTCAGACTTTTCTTTTACTGGAATAACTCGTTTAAATCTTGGAATTTGAATACAATCTTTTTTGTACTCAATTAAGGATTCAGTGTAGTTATTGTACAGAAAATAAGGTGAAAATATATATTAATTAGTATAATAATAAAATAAGAATAAAAAATATATTAATACTACTAATAACCGTATATCCTGTATCGTAAGTTAATTTAAGATAGAATTATTCAATATCCTACTTGAACTCAAATAACTTACCTTTTTAATGTTCAATAAAATTGAAAACTCGTTCTTCAATGTGATGGATTGCACAAGGTTTTGAGTTTTTCTGCTAGGCGTAAATCACTTCATACGTTTGTTGTTGGTAAATTGGTTGATCGATCAATTGATATATAATCCGATTTGTAAGTAAATTAATATATTTCATATCTATAAATGTTGCAAATATATTTTTGTTTTCAATTCTTTTTTTTTTTTTGTTTTTCTTTTTCTTTTGGCAGATCGTTTATCGTATTTAAAGAAATTATAGACACTTACACGAGACAACACCGAAAAACATAAATTTTTTATATTTTTACTTTAAAAAATGCTGCGCAAAAAACAACAACAACAATAATAAGGACGATGGCAAAGACGACAAATATTGTACATATGTACAGAGCTCAGTATTAAATATACACAAACAAACACACACAATTAGACACAGGTATTTATTATTATTATAGGCGGAAACCACGAGTAGACGACAAAATAATTTCAGCCCGGCATTAAAAGTATGCAATACTTAAGTTTTGCAATGCAACTGTAAATGCTTTGTTATAATGTTTAAACAATAATTTATTACTTATTGCTGTTGGTATTGTAAATATTATTTCATTGTTTTATGATTTGCATCGGCTGTAGGGCACTGAAAAATATAACGAATTTATAATTTCATTTTTATACAGACATAAACAAAAAATGCGGCCACAATCAAAAAATTTGCCATTTTTTTTTTACAATAACACACACGGTAAGTTGGTTGGCAACGCCATACACGCCAACGACTGCACTCAGCGACAGTGAAGGAAATGAAAACAAAGAACAAAACTATAAAAAGAAAAGAACGAGAGATTATTGTTAAAAATGTGAGAGACATAGACAACAGTGGCGCTAGCTGCAATGCGAAAGGAGGACTAAAGCAAATTTCAAAACTTCAGTCTTCTACTAGGGAGGTAAAATGGCAGGCAATGATTCGAGAGAGTTGAGAGAAATTTACATAGGGCAGCTGCCATCGGTGACGCACACAAAGGCACGGTGTGTCTTGCTTATTGTATATATAGAAACGTCATGAGAATGAAATGCAGTGAAACGAATGGATAGCACAAAGCGTGCGCAACAAAATGGAAACAGGCCCTTGAAAACAAACAAAATATATAAAAAAGGATAATCCATACACACAAACACACACACATTGGAATACTGTTCCATTCCCAAATGTGCACACCACTTAGGCGGCATGACAACGTTATTCTGCTCTTTCTGTTACTCTCGTTCCCTCTCTTTGATTTGGCAGCGGCAAAGACAGTAGGAGGTGTGTGGCGCGCCAGAAGAAAAATCAATGAAAAATATCTGGAAAAATTTCCCACAAAAAAAAATTCTCTTATTTGTTTGTACTGCTTTTTAAACTATCGTTTGAGATTTATTGCGTGAGGAATTTTTTAAATTTTTTTTAACAATCTCTTTTTATTTAGTTGAATTTAATGCTTTATTATTTATTATTCGTTAACAATATAAAACAATTACACACCAAATGACTTTAAGTACCGCAATTGTATAACAGTAACAATTATCAACAACAAGTTAAACTACCCGCACTTTGTCGCTTTTCGGCGATTTGTTTATCTGGTGTCAGTCAGTCAGTCAGTGCTTCTGCTGCTGTATTGTGACCAGACAAAGCCTGTGACAACATCAGACTTAATAACGCGAACGCGACACATAAACACGCGACTCTCTCGACGGTATAACAACAACTCAACCGGAGTTTCATTTGGAAAGTAAAACTGCACCGAGCCCAACACATTAAGGGTACATGTTGAGACACATGTTGCTATGGAACCGAGAGAGGCACATTTTCCGAACTGCTCAACATAAAATATATCTTGAGATATAGTAATTCTCAGTGTTTACAAACATGCTGCCATTGTTTGCAACATATATTCTATTGTTATTTACGTTAAATTTTGTGACTATAAGTGACAAGTTTAATTGTGTTACCACATCATATACAATATGCTGACTTTTTTTAGGCAAATTTCTACTCTATTTGGATGTGTGAACTTGCGCCTTTAAGTTCTTGTACAAATTCCTGTTTTCGATTTTATGCTCAGAAATGCATTCAAATAATCATATATAAATAAGCGATTTTTAACTATTATTCTATTAGTTTGAACAAATTAAATTAAATTAAACGGAACACTTGTGCGACTCTTTATAAATGAACAAAAGGGTGTAAATTTATGGCACCAATTGTCCGATTGTAAACAGCTGACAACTCTATACTAGCGCTCTCTTTCTCACAATGCACCTCCCTAGTTGATTTTGTACACTGTGTGTTCTCTATTTTGCCGGTGGTGCATATGTTCGATATATATGTATAGCTTTGATTATCTAAGCTAAGCATCAAACTTAGATACAATATTATAACTTAATTTTTAACGTTTAATGCGATTTTATAAATTTTAAAGCCACACTTGTGTTACATTTAATAAAATGTGAATGATTTTGTATTTATATGATATAGATATTTAGCTAACAAAAGCCGTGTCGAACATATACGATTTGTATATCGATAGTTTTACTACAGCTGTTATAGAACTCTTTGCATCAATATTATGGTTATACAACAGCACGATTAATATTGTCATTCTGTTGAATTGCTAACATTTGTTAAAAATATTGAACTGCATTATTATAATTTTACTTAGAACTTTGGCGCATAGTTCAAAATTCAAAAAGTCAACTTCTGTTCTTCTGGTCTATCTATATTTCTTTTTATTTTATAAACAATAAAAATTGTAATTAAAATAGATAAATTTTTCAAAAATGTTTTACTTTTTTAAGCAATTTTTTAAGGTTTAATATTTAGTCATACAAATTAATTACAATTTTACCACGCAAATGACCGCATTGTAAACGCTCGAAAGACTTCGGCATATCCGTAAAATAGAAGCTACTATCGATTTGCGGTATAATCTAAAAGTAGTCAGAGATTATAAAATAACTACATATGCTTATTTATTTAAGTAATAAATAACTTACTTTACGACGTTCCACTAACTTCTGTAAAAACTCAATCCCGTGAGAAGCTGGCACAAAGTATCCCCATTTAACAATTCCGCCGTGCTGGGCGACTGCTTGAAAATTTGTCTTTACCAAATCTGAAACGTTCTGCAATGCACCCAGGTATAATCCCTGCTTGTCAATGTTAGAAACAAGGGGAGAACTGAATGTTACATACTGATGAAAATCGCACTTTAAATCGGCTGCATATTGACTGCCTTGACCAGCACAATCAAGGACAATGTCATAGGGTGCATAACAACTCAATTGCTCCATGGCAGCAGGATTTGAATAGTCAACCACGTAATCGGCGCCAAGACAGCTGACCATATCTACAGCGTTTTCGCTGCAAGTAGCCAACACCTGAGCACCCTGTGATTTTAGTATCTGTATGGCCAGACTGCCAACACCTCCAGAGCCGCCAAGTACTAAAACGCGTTTGTTAGCACCACCACCTTCAGCTGTGGCTGCACCGCATGGCCCACCCAATCCGCCAGTTATATAAAGACCTGACCAGGCGGTTAGGCCTGCGTACAGTACACTGGCCGCTTCGTTGTCGTTTAGTTCTTTGGGTGCAGGTGCAAGCTATTCAATAACATAATAATAATCAGTACTTAATCTATATAACTATATAATGCACCCAAGACTTACACATGATGAAGGCACAACGACGTACTCGGCATGAGCACCAGCGGTATATGATATGGGGACTACACCCCACACTCTTGTGCCAAGACCAAGTTTTTTATTAGTTATACCCATGCCTTTTTGAATCAGCTCTCCACAAAATTCTCGACCCAGCGTTAATGGAAATTCAATATCATTACCAGACTTACACCGCACAGCATTCAACAGTGTAGAAGCGTATCCTCGCAACATAGCTCCATCAATTGGATTAACTGCTGTAGAGCGCACCCGTACGAGACATTCATTTGAATTACGTATCTGAGGCAATTTTAAATTATCGGACAATTGGAGCTCGTCAATATCGCCGTAACTGTGTAGCTGCCAAGCCCTCATCTTTGTCAATGATTTTACGGGCAGAGTAGGCGGTGGTGTAAATGTTGAGTTTACTTCCATTATGGTTTCAGTGGTTGCAGAGGCATTGGCAGAAGTGCGTTTGCTTGGTAAAACACTTGGCAAAGCGTATCCCTTTAGGGACACTCTCATGATTGTTCCAACTGTTTGCATGTCTTTGTTTTGATTATAATATTTATTTATTTTGTGTTTACAAACTTCAAAAAGAATAAACTTCAACAACGTATAGCTAAATTATATCGAAATTAACAAAGGGCCAAAATCAAAAACAAATGGTATGCTGTACGACCAAAAGTAAATTCATCAACTTTTCCTTTTTGTGTACTAATAGATATTAATATAATTTAAAAGGAAAAAAAGCTCCAAAAAAATTTTCAGTTTAAATAATGTATTAATGTCATAGATTTAATTTTATCTGCGTAATTTATCTCTGCATACTGGTTAAACTACTAAGGAATGTAATGTTAATATGTTTGGTAATACTTTTATCGATAACAAAGTATTGTCATCTCTACCAATTTACCAAAACCGGCGTAAAATAGCTAAGTCAGTCAAAGATAATTGTGAAGATGGAACCAACGCTGGATAATTATAAACTTAGTTGCGAGTTGTTTGGACACAGTTTGGATGTTCGAGCCGTTGCTGCCGGTGGCAGCGCACAAGGGGGAGGACAACTTATATTGTCTGGTTCACGCGACAAAAGCACAAAACTCTGGAAACCCATTGGGTACGTATCAGAACAAAGAACTTAATAGCTTTTTATCTTAATAATGTATATAATATTAAAGCAACGAGTACATTGAGAACGTGTCACTACAAGACCACAAAAATTTTATATCGTATATCTATTTCTTGGCTTCAGAGCAGTGGATCTGCACGGCCAGCAATGACGCGACAATTTGCTTATATCAACATGATGCGCTTGTTCCTTTCTTAACGCTTAAGGGTCACGAATCCACCGTTTGTACCTTGTCCTCCGGTCTAAAATCACGCAGTCTTATAAGCGGCAGTTGGGACAAAACTGCTCGTGTTTGGATCATAAAAGAAAGTGGTGATATCACATTTACATTACTTCAGGGTCATGAAGCGGCCGTCTGGGCTGTAGCATCCATGCCCAATCAGCAAAAATTTGTCACGGGCGGTGCAGATAAATGCATTTATTACTGGAATGCAAAGGGCGACAAGCTGCGTCTTCTCAAGGGTCACACAGACTGTGTCCGTGGCCTTATCTCATTACCTGATGACTCTTTATTGTCATGTGGTAACGATGCTATTCTTCGTTTATGGAATGAAGATGGTGAATGTATCCGGGAGTTAAGTGGTCATACTAACTATATATATGCTATAACACGGAACGAAGCCTTAGGCGAGCACATTGTCGTCACCAGTAGCGAGGATAGCACTATTCGAATGTGGAATGTCATAACAGGTGAACAATTAGGAGCTGAAATTATGCACCCAGCAATTTCTGTATGGTCTGTTGCATGTCTGAAAAATGGTGATATTGTCACTGGTTGCAGCGACGGTGTTGTGCGTGTATTTTCCATGGCAGCCTCGCGTCAAGCCAATGAGTCTGTTAGACAAATCTTTGATGCTGCTGTTGCCACTCATAGGTCGCAATTAAATGAGGAGTTTGGCGGGATAAAGAAGACAGAGTAAGTCCTTATAGCAAGATATTAAAGCTAAAATTTTTAGATCGATTACCCAGTTCATCTTATAACCTCTTTTAATGCCAAACATTCATTTCAAGATTGCCCGGACCGGAAGCTCTCTTGTCGAACGGCACACGAATAGGTCAAGTTAAAATGGTGCGTCACGCAGATGGATCTGTAAAATGTTATTCATGGGAATTAGAAAAATGGAATTTGGTCGGTGACGTTACTGGTGCCACAGGGGGCACACAGTCCACTTCAGGAAAAAAACTACATAAAGGCAAGGAGTACGATTATGTATTTAATGTGGATATTTCTGAAACGGAACCGCCGATTAAGTTGCCCTACAACCGCAGCGACGATCCGTGGCAAGCCGCTCAAGAATTCATACATACCAATAATCTTCCACAATCATATCTTGATCAAGTGGCTAATTTCATAGTAAAAAACTCTGAAAATGCCCCAGGAGTGATGTCACAAACTTCAACGTGTGTATTTTACTTTGAAGAGATTCTATATAAATTTCATACTCAATGATTTATGTCCCACAGTGGGTATCAGGATCCATTTACAGGAGGTTCGCGCTATGTTCCAGGCTCTATGAGTAGTAATGTTCGGGGCGGTGGCAACATGGATCCATTTACAGGCAATTCAAGCTATTCCACCGCTAACAGCCGTACACAATCCAGTTTGGATGTACAATTTGTTCATGGCAGTGATAAGCACTTCCCGGTAAGCACTTACCGCACTTTTGATACATGTGATTCTAAAAAGGTGCTCGAAAAGATGAAGTAAGTTGATTATATTGGTTTTAAAACAGAAAACTAAAACAATTGATTATAACTATTTTAGAGAATTTAATAATAAGATAACGATTGCTGAAGGTAAAGTTGGGGATGAAGTTTTACTCGCAGTCATTCGGCTGACTGATAAATCTCCAGATCTTGATCATACGGCATTAGAAGCGTTAATGATTTTACGAAAATGGCCGGCTGACATGCAGTTTCCAGTGCTTGATATACTACGCCTGGCTGTACGTCATGAATCCATTTTTGGCCTGCTGCACAACAGATATAATGTTTTAAACACTGTGTTGCCAGAGTTGAACGGAACGGCAGCCAATCAACTTATGGTTTGCCGATGCCTTGCCAATGCCTTAATTCATAATGTGGGTCTACAGCAGATAGAATCGCAACTGCCGGAAATTATTAAACTGATCAGTGACATACAAGCGGGAAGCCCCAATTTACAAATCGCAATTTCTACGTTTTATCTGAATGTGTCAATCTCACAGACGCTTCGAGTACCCACACCTGAGGTGTGTCATGTGACCACGGCTGGTATTGTAGATTTTCTCAAATGGGCCAAAGATTTGGAGGCCTGGTATCGCACAATGCAAGCGATTGGTAATTTGACCACTACATCATGTGCTCAAGAGACCATCGGCCAAGTTATCTCGGTCGATTATGTAATGGATAAGATTCGTGAACTGACAAACGCTCCGCATGATGAAAATTTTACAAAAGTTAATGTGGTGGGCCAGGCGTTACTCGCAGCTTTCTAAAATTTACTTAATAATTGCATTTTTATTTAAATCCTTTTTATTGGAATGCAAATAAATATAATAAATACTTTCTCTTAGTTTTAAATATTAATTCTAATACTACTCAGCGTGTGATTTTGTTTCTAATTGCGTAGGGTTTATAAATGGAGCTTTGTTGCGATTTTGTATACGATCCAATAGCTCATGCTTCCATTGCTCCTCGGGTACACCCTTTGCCCAATCTGGTACTGTTACATCAGGCAATGTTATTTTTGACATGGCTTTTAATATCTAAATAAAGTTTCTGTAAAATTGTATAAATATGGCATAACTTCAGTACTCACTTGGTCTGTGCGCGTTTTATCTAGTTCTAATTGCAGTTCCTGCGGTCGTGGCTCATTCCACACTTGACGTTCAATTTCTGCATCTGCAGACTCAATAACAGGCATATTTGAATCACTGTGTTTTACGTTATCTATCATTAAATCAACGCTCTCATTAGTTGATGCGTTACCAATAAGCTCTATAGTAGAGTTAAGAGAATTATTTATTATTGCAGCCGTTCCTTCCATATCTGTGGCAAGCAGCTGATAGCCTTCATAAGCATCGGAGTCATCACTATCATCGCTATGTTCGTTAATCTGTGGATGCTCAATTGCTGGCGTCTGAAAATGCTCTTCATCTCCAGGATCTGTTGGAAATTCAGGGCCGCCCATTGTTTCTGATAAAATTATAACAAACTTCGATAACGATAAAAGCAATGTCTTATCGATATAGTGTTGTAAAGAGATGAACATGTCGATTTTTAAATACCTGAGACTTGGCTATGGGTTGTAATTGGATGTAAATTTCATCTTGGTTATATTTAGTAGAATATAAAGAATAGTTGATAAGCAACGGATTTTTTAAAAACACTAGATATATATCAAGTTCCTTACGATATAATTTTTGGGAAGTATATCGAAGTTGTTAGTTGAACAATTATAATTAAAATTAATAGATATTTTAGTATATATAATTGGGTGTTGTAGATGATGATGGACTGTTATCACTGATTCCACTCTTCTGGTAGGGAGCTATTGTTGATTTAATGTCACGATTTGAGGTCTTGCGAAGCTCTGTAGCCGCATGTTGTAATTGTATTGTGCACTCGGTGTTACCACCATTTAAGGTAAGCTGCGCATTTTCCTTTTCAAGCAATAGTGCAAGAGCTTCGAGCAACTCAACAAATCCAAGTGCCAAAGCGGCACGTCTAATGCGATTTAGTTCCTTGTAAAAGTGTTGTGTTTTGTCAGGCATCTTTTTGGCATGACGTAAAACCTTTTGGACATCTGACTGAAGGCTAGCCTGACGTATCCATACAACACTACTCTGGGAATATGAACGTCGCTCGGAACGTACTGGAAAACTGGCTGTTTCACCAGGTGTTAAATCATCGGCAAAGCCTAACAAATCTAGGTCACCTAGCCATGGGATGACATTGACTCCGGGTGGCAGTATATTAAGCATAAAATTTGATTTTTTTTTCACATCAGTGTGAGCGTATAAAAATCCATACCACTTTTCTCCTACTACCACAAGAGCTGCCATGTTTTCCATTTTAAGTGCACCATGTAGCAATACACACAGTGTGTCTTTTTGTTGTTCAGATTGTGAAGTTGAACTGTGCTTAACCACCACGCTAACGTCGGTATCTTCGCCGCTCTCTTCCGTATCTTTGGAATCCTTTGAGTAGAAATCGCGTATATCCTGTTCTAGTTTTTCAATTTCGTAATGAGGATTACCTGAGTCGAGCGTTGGTTTTGATGGCTTAGAAGCTGCTGACTGACAATTAGACCGACGACTCGGTTTCTCTCGATCGACCTTTGCCAGCACCCAATGCCGACTCAATGTAGCCGGTGAGCCGATGTCCGAGAGTGCAAGAAATCCACATATGTCAAAACGATGTTCAACATTTCTTGTTGTAGGTTCACCACCATAGAGTGCAGGCTGCTCATATGATTTTGGTGGTGGCCAAAGCAGTACTTGACTTTCCATACGAAAGTAGTGGCCGCACTTAAGTGTTACCTCAGTTAATTTATAACTACTCTCGCATAGACGTTCAATCATTTCAAATATCGCAGTGCGACCCAGTTCGCTTTTATGATTACCGCTAGATACAGTATCACTTGTCTCAACATTTTTTACTGGCTTTGTTGTAATAAGTTGTCCTAAAATACCAAAATTAACACTTGATAGGAATCTATAATTTTATGAAATTTCGCTTATAAACTTAGTTGTTCACAGCTAAACATTTAACGACTTACCCTTAAGTGACGCGGCGTCGATCAGCTGTTGACGCAATGAGAGTCCATATGTAAAACTGGAATCACTATGGACACCCAAACATATAAAATATTAAATTATAGTTTGGTTAAACTACTG